>ML273822.1:0-17840 GCA_005239495.1 Nicotiana undulata | reverse complement strand
TATATATATATATATATATATATATATATATATATATATATATATATATATATATATATATATATATATATATATATATATATATATGAGATATGGGAAAGATTATGGCGTTATATACGCACCACCACCTGATCAGCTAGTATACGTTGATGATTTGCTCACAGTGATCGAGATGATATGATGGGATGCCCTCAGAGGCTGATGATGTTATGAACACATGTACGTGTGCACGACATGACATTCATACGGATATGCATGACACTATAATTATTACATGATTTACGAGTTATCCAGACTTACAGGTTGAGTCAGTTACTCTATATTCTTCCGTGTCTGTTATGTACTTATTTATGTGCCTTACATACTCGGTATATTATTCGTACTGACGTCCCTTTTGCCTGGGGATGCTGCGTTTCATGCCCGCAGGTCCCGATAGACAGGTCGAGAGTCCTCCGAGTAGGCTATCAGCTCAGCGAAAGATGTTGGTGCGCTCTATTTGCTCTGGAGTTGGTTGTTTAGTCAGTATGACTTAGACACATATTGTTTGGTATGGAGGAGTCCTGTCCCGACCTTTATGTTAAGTGAATACTCTTAGAGTCTTGTAGACAGATGTCATGTACGTAAAAGATTGTATGGCCTTGTTGTCCTATGTTCAATATACGAGTGGTTATTTTGGTCTCATAGGCTTGTATATCTTATGTATAAGTTGGTATCACATGTTGTATTCTACTTATTTCACGGCAGCCACCGGCTCAGTTATCTATGATAATATGACATGAAAATATATGTTATGTTGGTACTCGGTTGAGTAAGGTACCGGGTGCCCATCGTCCAAAATCTCTCTAAAAATAGTTGTCTCTCTCTTCTAGGCGAATTAGGCTTCATATAGGTTTAGGTTAGTTGCCTAGGAAATTACATAATTGACCCTGAGTTATTGGCCTTCGTCAGCCCGTTCGCGGCCGCGGATTCAACCACGATCCGACTGCGAATTTCAACCAGTGTACTAGCTCCAGTGCGCGGTCAAATCCGCGGCCGCGCACCTGGAGGGGACTTCGCCACTTGATTTTCTTTCTCCTTTTCGACCGGGCTAACCTCTGATTGGCCTTCCACGCTTCATATTGACTCCAAAACACTCTTTAACTTCCTCATAGCTCGAAGTGACTCCTGCAAAGTGTAAAATTCTTTATTAGAGCATTTTGTTATCTTTTGTCATTCAAATATCAATAAAGTGAGGCTAAATTAGAATGTAAATAATGTCTAAATTGCATAAATATAGCCTACTATCAGCGGCCCATTGATCGCAAATGCGAAGATGTCCGCTTCTGCAGCTATCTGTACGCTAATGCAGAGTGTCATGTAGGACTCATTCTTGCGCAGCTGCGGCTACTAGGCGAGGCCGCATATGCGGCATTTCTATTCGCAAATGCGAAAAACCTGGGCATAATCACATATATTCGAGGGTTTGGCATTTTTGTCCATTTTTAAGTTTGAAGCCTCGGTTTTGAGAGATTCTGGAAGGATTCTTCACAAGTTTGATGTTGGTAAATGTTCTTTATCTGGAAATGATTACATTTCATGATTTCATACTTATTTATATCATTAAATCAGTGAATTGAAAGGAAGAAAATGTGAAGTTTTATATAATCTTTCAAAATTGTAAAATGAGGATTTGAACGGTGATTCGATTTCCGAAATGTATAATTTTGCTGTTTCCACGAAGTTTCTATCGTGCTATTGTTATTATTGATACGCACGCGGTCATATAAGGTCTAGGTGTTGAAACGCAGGCGGCGAGATAACGTGGGCTTGACACCGTGTCTAGTAGGGTAACTACTAGAAGCCATGCAGTGTGATAAGGTAGCTTAATACGCGGGGTGTTATTTCAGGAAAAATAATTTTTAAAATTAAATTTAAAGGCTCATTCGGGGTGATATAAGGAAAAATTGTGATTTATTTTGTGATTTGAGACTACGAGGTGGTACCTCGACAGTGGCTCTTATTAACACTTCCCCATTCTTGTCTTTGATTGTGGTTTACTTAGCTTACTATTAATTGTGTTTCTCCGTGTTGCACTATTTGCTTAGTTTTGTATATCTAATCTTGTTGTATTATTCGTGTGTCAATATCATTGCGGTCTTTATTACATTGTACATTTTGTGGTTTTGATCATTTTTTATGTGCGATTTATTGTCTCCACTCTTACTTGTTGACTTGAATTGTGGTAGAACGCTTGCACAAGCATACACGTAAATAAATCACCCATATTAGTCTAAGAATATGAATCTTGATGTTTTGTCCATTTACATGTACTCCTGTGTACTTGCCTAATGTGTGAGAGTTATCTTGTTGGCATGTGAGTTGTCCGTGCAGTCATTAGTCGTTATTATTGGTCGCACGTGAGCGGTCCATGCAGATATTTAATATTGTCACTCCCATGGCATGTGAGTCGTCCGTGTTGTTATGAATTTTAATGTGGGCACAAGATGCTAAGTGATTAGGGTTCACGAATTGGTACCCGTGATTTGCGATTTTGAGGTTTGGTACCTCGTGGAATTTTTTTGGATAAACCTGGTGTGAAAGCGGTTATTCCTATTGAGTTGTCACTTGTTTTCCTTTATTTGTTTTCACCGAATTTGAATTGTGTTCAGCTTATTCTACAATGTTATTACATTTTGTGTCTCATTGCTAACTGTCGCTTTTAGTCACTATTACAAACATTGTATTATTATTGTCATCATGCCTAGTTTTTTATTGATAGTGTTCATTGTTAGTTCTACATCATACTTGTTCAGGTGTTTAGTCCAGTGGGTGTCTTGACTGTCCCTCATCACTACTCCACTGAAGTTAGTCTTGATATTTACTGGTTACAGTTGTGGTGTACTTATACTACGCTTCTGCATATTTTTGTGCAGATCCAGGTGCCTCGGATATTGTTGATTATTAGCTAGTTGGTCGAGCATTGCCGTGGAGACTAAAGGTAAACCTGTCGTCGCGTTCGCAAGCCTCAGAATCACCTTCTAATATTGTACTTGTACTGTTTAATTCAATTTTGAACAATTGTATTTAAAAAATTTCTTAGCAAACTCAGTAGAGACTATGACTTGTACTATCGGTTTTGGGGTATTTTATTGCACTTAGGATCAATGGGTTTACTATAGAAATTCCAGTTCCATGCTTCGTAGTTGTTCTGGTTTAATTCTATCTTTAATTCAGTAACTATTAGGCTTACCTAGTCTTAGAGACTAAGTGTCGCCACGACATCCTACAGAGGGAAATTTTAGGCCGTGGTAGATATAATGGAGAACAACATGTGTAAGATATTCAACAGTTAAATTTTAGCAGCTATACACAAATATATCATTACTATGCTAGAAGAAATCAGAATCGATTGTATGGAGAAAGTGAATATCATGAGAGAGTTTTCTGAAATAGGTGATATATCACCCATGGCTATGGAAGTACTTGGAAAGAATGCTCAAAGGGCAACCAAATGTGAAGTAAAACTTAATGGTGAATTAGGCTATTAGATTCCGGATGGACCATTTAAACATATTGTTGACTTTAGGAAGAATTCTTGTAGTTGTAGGTCATGGAAACTCAAAGGAATTCCATGTACACATGAATTTATGACAATACGTCATAATAGAAAATGAGGTTGAGCCACATGTTGACCATTGGTACAGGATGGACATCTACCTTAAGGCATGCAGTAGATTCATTCAGCCTCTAACTAGTATGAATTTGTGGCTAATAAGCACACTGATAGCTATTGAGCCACTTGTTCTTATTTAACCTCCCTCTCTTTCTCTTCCAAGAGTCATTTCTTCTAATATTCATAAATAGCCTCAGACTTTCTTCCTGTTTCTTCTCTCACCTGCCCTCACCAAATAAAATCTCATGTTCCATTCATAAATTCTTCTGTTATTAATACTAGATACAATATGGAGGAGATAAAATTCGGTTGAAATTTCTTTTCCTTTTTGTGTTGTTTATATTTTTATATAATTTGTTTGACCTAGAACGTTGTTCATGTAATAGTACATATTTGATCAACTAATGACTTGTTATTACCCATATGACATATTTCATGGATCTCCAATCACATAGGCTGGTTACCATCATTGTTGACATTTCTCAAATTGACAAAAGTCTCCGCCCCTCGATATTTCATTTATAAGTCAAAGTATCAGTCAAATCCTTTTTTGACTACACATAATATGTATAAAATAATTCTCCTCTCTAAGCAATTCTTTTATCCCATTATGTCTCAAGAGCACACATCTACTCTTCGCATTGAAAGATTAATTTTCTTACAATGGCTATTGCACCTTGAAAATCATAATTCATCGACACAAATATTGTCGGCTTAATTCCTAGTGGAATATTCATGAAGGGGTTGCTGAATCAGCCTCATTGTTAGGCAATTCCAATACCATAAAACTCCACCAAAAGATGATCACACAATCACTAGTGAGTTTTTCTCCTCACATGTATCAAACATTTAATATCATCATTATATCGTTATACAGTGAAAAATTCACATATAGAATACTAACTCATAGTATTTCTCAAGCAAAGCATAAAATCATCTCAAATGAAAAGAAACTTGGCTTCCTTACAAGTGCCTTTTGAAATATCTTTCTACACAATATAAGAATTTGTTTTCTTTTGGTATCTTCCGTATTCAGATATCAAAGTAAAATTTTTAAGAAGCAACTTTAACTTCTACATAAATATCTCAAATTAATAGAAAACGAATTATAATTCAACGATTTATTCACCCAAATGACCAAGAGACTCTATACAAAATAATTTTTCAGACTCAGAAATACAACATATATTTTTTATCTTTCAATACAAATTTTCACCATATCTCAATTTTGTAAGGTTTCATTATAATAATTTTAAGGCAGAATAGCTTAATAAACACTTCTACTTGTCCCGTTTTGTTATCTCGGTACTCTACAAAGTTTCATCCAGACACTCGTAATTTATAAAACACATTACTTTAAACCTCTCTGACCGTCAACCAAGCATATGTGGCAACTTCATGATCGAGTTGGACAAAATACGTGAACTTCACGCGTATAATAAGAGTAAACATAAAAAAGTTAGACTTAAAATGCTTAAAATAAGAAAAAGAAATTAAAAATAAAGAGTGAAAGACAAAAAAATATATAATAAAAAAACAAAATATATTTGTTCTTTCTTCTTCCCCCCACACCCACCCCATTTCCCATTTCTTTTTCTCTTTCTACCCTTCCCCTCTCCCGTTCTTTCCCTATCCCTCCTTCATTTTTATTTTATCTTCTCCCCTTATTCCTTCCCCCTTATCCCTCCTCCATTTTTTTCTATCTTCTCCCCTTATTCCTTCCCCCTTATCCCTCCTCCATTTTTTTCTCTTTCTCCCCTTATTCTTTTCCCGTTACCCCCTTTACCCCCTTTACCCCCACCCCCCTAATTTTCGTAAACCTTCGGTCAATATTTGAGAAAAAAATAGTAAATTCTTTTTAAGAGCAATCACCATTAATGTTTATGAAATTAATTAGATCTATGTATGTTGGCGGTATTGAATCTGATTTAGCTAATAATTATTTCAGGACTAACAGATTCTTAGGTAGTGGAGTGGACATTTAATGGTGGAATTTTATTTGATAAGAGAAGCAGAAGATCTAATTTTTTGGGCAGTTTATGGTGAGGTGTTGGAGATCCAGTTTAGTTGTCCACCGTGGTGCTGTCGCCGGTAAAGATGGTAATATGCAGGTTGAAGGACTAGATTCCCCTCTTTCCAAGATTCAAATTTTAGAAAATGTTCTAATATCTTCACTCATTAATGGGAGAGACGTTGTCTGCATTTCCTTATTCCTCTTGGTTATCCGAGGTCTTGATTTTTTCCTCCTCTTTTTGTACTCAAGCAGCTTATCTACCAAGATTTCTTAGCTTCAGCTACTTGGTTTAAGGATATCAGATTAACGAGTTTAAACCAATTAAAAGGATCCATTATAAGCTTATGGCTCTTTAATGAAGTTGATTTTTGGTAAAGGCGCCTTGCTTCATATGATAGAAGGACAGGTTTGACTATCAAAAAGACGAATGTAGGACGAAAGATGCAAGGTTTGATATTTTCAATAGTTGGTCAAGGGTGGAGGAGGAGTAGAGCGATAAAAAGGAATAAAAAATTTAATATTTGAAACTAAAGTTGAAAAAAGAATGAGGTGTCATTAAAAATATGATGTGGACTATGATGTGTCATCCACATCGTGTGTTTGATGAACACGCGAAGCTGGAGGAGTTTAAAGTTACGTGTTTCAAAAACTACGAGTGTCTGGATGAAAGTTCATAGAGTATCGGAACCGGAATGACAAAACGGTACAAGTAGAAGCGCTTATTAGCTATTATGCCTAAATTTAATAAAAACTTGTCCTCATTACTCCCCTTATGATAATGCTACATAATTCTAGCAATACATTTTTGACCCCCACACTTTCGAAAATTTCAGGTATAAGGAGATAAACTTTTCACAACTCATAAGAAATTCGATTTTATAATTAACAAGCTAATAATATAGCTTCACCCTTATGATTATCATAAGGACCAACAAACATGTAATTCATTAATTAATTAAAAAGTCACAATATCTTAAGTAACAACAGTAAAATAATTATTTAAATCTAGTACATCATCACAAGAAAATCAAGTCATTCAATTTTATGCACTTTCCCAATTCTCTTTATCCAAATCTCCAATTACAGAAATAGAATTAAACCATCCAAGAGACAAAATTTATTAGGAATTTTTTTTCGAAGCACATATGTCTTGATATAAGTTTGGATAAACATTGTTCATGTGATTTCAAATAAAATGAAAATTTGGCAAACTCGTCATAGCAAATTTTGTCAATTTTTGCTATTGAAAAGATTCATTCATTCACCCACTTTTCAATCTAATTCTTAATTAACAATAAGAATCAATCTAACATGAATAAAAATAATTCATCGCAAGAAAGTCCTACTATCAAATGCACATAGTTTGTTCTGAAGTAGAAAGCATTAGTCGAAGAAATTACAATGAGGTATGGATGGTAATAAAAAACATGGAAGTATATTTTTTAGAGCTTTTAAAATAAAGTGATTTCTTAAATAAATATCATTTTGTACCCCTGATTAAATTATATAACTATACAAAATCTACACTTACATAGGCTTAGGCTCATTCAAATACTAGAAAAAGTGTACCTTAGTTTTGTGGTGCAATTTATCCTCCATAATGCGATAATGTACAAGATTAAAGCAACAACTTGATTAACATTTCGTTGCTCAGAAAAATAATTTGAATTGATAGTGGTATTCTGTCACGATCCAAAATCCACTATAGGTCTTGATGGCGCCTAACGCCGTCGTCAGGCAAGCCAACAATGATTTACCAATTTAATTACTTATTCTTAGTGTTTTGAAATATTAAATTTTCTAAATTAAAAGATTAGGAAACAACATATTTAAATAAATAAAATGAAAGCTGCTAAGTGCAATCATAACCATTGTAATAATCCAAAACCACAAGGTTTGCTGGTGTGTACCAAGACCTGGTGTCACAAGTGTATGAGCACTAATTGATTATACAAAACTCTAGCTACTGTCGGAAATGAAAATAGACATAAAAACGCAAAAGAGAGACTTTAGGTGCTGCAGAACGGCTCAGGAAGAATCTCACCACTAGACCTCCGGGTAACAGGAACGCGCTCCGGTGTAATCGCCAAATGCACCAGCCTCATATCCTGCATGGTCAGTTCAGAAGTGTAGCGTGAGTACATAAACAACATGTACCTAGTAAATATCAAGTCTAACCTCGAAGAAATAGTGACGAGGGATCAACTTCGCACTTACTATGGGCCAACAATAAAAATAAAGAAGTTCTAACTAAGCATGACTTAAGTATATAATTACAACAATTCAATAGCAACTAGGAAATAAATAATTCTTTTACATATGATAAATCTCAAATAGTTGTTTGTCTAATATTATTTTAACCTCCCAAGCCATGAAGTAGCATCAAATATAAAATTAAAATCCAAGTATTATCACGCACGATTATGTCGAGGACGTACGACCCAATCCAGAATATCGTGTACACAATCGAGGGACGTGCGACACGAACAATAGAAGCTTCTATCTACTGCCGAGGCGTTTGGACCGCTCCACAAGAAGAGAGGATACTTTATAAACACTTGTCTTACAAGTTATTACAATACTAATACACAGTGAAGCGTAATTTCCATTAACGGTCAAGTAATCCACTAAAAAGTCAATTAAGTGAAATTTGGTATTTTACAATGCCTCTAACAAGTTCCAATATGATTTAAACACTTTAATTAACAAGTAGGGTGTAAACATTACAAGTAATTCATGATTCGGGTCTTAAACTACCCGGATATAAGCATGATTAGTAGCTAAGCACGGAATCTCGCCACCTCGTGCATACGTAGCCCCCACAATTAGAAGCAAATATTAATTTAAATCGCCTATGGGGTAAATTCCTCTTACAAGGTTATACAAGAGTCTTACCTTGTATCAAAGCTCGCTTTCCGGTCTCAAATTCACTCTAAAGCCTCAATTCGGTGCCTAAAAATTCGAAACTAGTCAAATGTTGTATGGATTAACCAATATATGTTCCAATTTCATAATTGAACTATCAAAGTAATCACCCAACCCAAATTGGAAGATTTCTAAAAATTCACCCTCGGGCCCATGTGCCCGGATTCTGAAACTTTTCTAAGAAAGTTATTACCACAACCTCACGAACTCAAATATATAATTTTCACGCAATCCCATAACTATTTTCGTGGGTAAATCCCATTTTTATCAAAACCTAGGGTTATTCATCTAAACCCAAAATTTTCATAAATTTTCATGTTAAAATCTACCAATAATCTATGTATTTAACTCACATTTGATATAAATTACTTACCTCAAATAGCTAGGTGGAAACCCCTATCTAAAAGCTCCAAAGATCGCCAAGAAATGCAATAAATCAACCCAAAATGTTTGAGTCCCGATTTAATGAAGGTTCTGCCCAGCAGGACTTTCGCATCTGCGGTCCCTGGTCCACATCTAGAGTATCGCTTCTGCGAAACTTGGTCCGCTTCTGTGGAACTCCTCAGGCTCAGCACTGGCCGCTTCAGCGGACGATAAAGCGCATTTGCGGCCCCTTCGCACCTGCGGGCGATCCATCACAGAAGAGAGGTCGCTTCTGCACGCTTCTATGCTTCTGCAGACCAGTGGAAAGTTTCCTGAAGCCGCTTCTGCGGCCAAAATCACGCATCTACGGGCTCGCACCTACGGCCAAAAGCTCGCAGGTAGGGTGCATCGTCCGAATTGCACCGGAGGCCCCCGAGGCCTCGTCCAAACATGCCAACAAGTTCGTAAACATAAGACACACTTGATCGAACCCTCGGAACACGAAAAAAACACAAAAAATAAGGATCACACCCCAAACCAAATCGAATTAACTTGTGAACTTAAAGTTCTTTCAACTTACTCCGAACGCGCCGAATCATACCTAAACTACACGGAATAACCCCAAATTTTGCGTGCAAGTCTTTAATCACAATACGGAACTATTCCCAGGCTCAGAATCTCAAACGGACCTCAATAAAACCAAAACCTACTCCAAACCAAATTTAAAGAACTTTAAACCTTCAATAAGCCAACTTTCAACATTAGGCGTTGGAACGCTCCCGGATCGTCCAAAACTGATACGAACATATGCCCAAGTACAAAATCATCATACGAACCTATTGGAACCGTCAAATTTCATTTCTGAGGTCGTTTACTCAAAATGTTGACCAAAGTCAAACTTAGCCTTTTAAAAGCCATACTGTGGAACCAAGTGTTCCGATTTCAACCCGAACCCTTCCAAACCCGAACCAACCGTCCCCACAAGTCATAAAATAGTAAAAGTATATACGGAAAGTATTATTTAGGGGAACAAAGATTTAGAAAGCAAAACGACCGGTGGATCATTGAGGTCGCGATCACGGAGCAATGTGTGCGATCGCAGAGGTTGACGACACAAAGGATCGCGATCGCGACCCAACGTCCGCGTTCGCGGAGAGCATTTCAGAACCCAGCCCCCCGACCCAGGTCTACACTATGCGATCGCGTGAGGCCTTTCGCGATCGCGTAGAGACATAGCCCCAAGCTCTGCGATCGCGGTGGAGGCCCTGCGTTCGCATAGGGTCAATTTCCACCCCCCAGCCCATACAACATTGCGATTGCGTGACTGTGTCCGCGATCGCAGAGAGGAGATCGCTGGACACCAGAAAACAGGAGAAAACCAGATTTTTCATGCATTTCACACCCCGTTAGCTACCCGAAACTCACCCGAGCCCTCGGGTCTCAAAATCAAAAACACACACGACTCTCAAATCATCTTACGGACTTATTCAAGCATTTTGATCATCAAAATATCATCAAAAACAAGTATTTAAACCTAAAAACTCATAGAAATTTCTTAAAACTTCATAAAGCTTAATTTTTCCAATTTTGATCCGAAACACGTCATCTCAAGTCCGTTTTACACCGATTTTCACAGATAAGTCACATAACATATATTAAACCTATTCCGGGCTCCAGAACCATAATACGGGCCCGGTAACACGGTTCTCACATAATTATTCATTTTCAAAATCCTTTATTATTTTCAGAAAACAATTTTCTTTAAAAGTTTATTTCTCGAACTTAGGACCTCGGAATTCGATTCCGGGTATACACCCAAGTCTCATATTTTCCTACGGACCCTCCAGGACCGTCAAATCACGGGTCCGGGTCCGTTTACCAAAAATATTGACCAAAGTCAACTTTATCCATTTAGTTATCATAAAATTCCATTTTCATGAAATTTCAACATACAGACTTCCCGGCTACACGCCCGGGCTGCGCACACATATCGAGGTGAGACTAACGGAGGCTTTCGAGGCCTCGGAACACAGATTTAGCTAGAATTACTTAGGATGACCTTTTGGGTCATCACAATCTCCACCTCTAAAACAAACGTTCGTCCTCGAACGGACATACAAAAATACCTGAGTTTGAGAAAAGATAGGGATAACGACTCCTCATATCGGACTCGAACTCCCAGGTAGCTGCCTCGACAGGCTGACCTCTCCACTGAACACGGACCGAAGGATAACTCTTCGACCTCAACTGGCGAACCTGCCTATCTAATATAGCTACCGGCTCCTCCTCATAAGTCAGATCCTTGTCCAACTGGACACCGCTGAAGTCAAGAACATGAGATGGATCTGCAATATACCTCCGGAGCATAGATACATGAAACACTGGATGCACGGCTGATAAATGCGGTGGCAAGGCAAGTCTGTAGGCCACCTCTCCTACCTTGTCCAAAATCTCAAATGGACCAATATACCTAGGGCTCAACTTGCCCTTCTTTCCGAATCTCATCACGCCCTTCATAGGCGACACTCGAAGGAACACCTGGTCTCCTACCATGAAATCCAAATCTCGAACTCTACGATATATATAACTCTTTTGCCTGGACTGAGCTGTATGAAGCCTATCTTGAATGATCTTCACCTTATCCAAGGCATCCTGGACTAACTCAGAACCCAATAATCTAGCCTCTCCGGGCTCAAACCATCCGACTGGAGACCGACATCGCCTACCATACAACGCCTCATACGGAGCCATCTGAATGCTCGATTGGCAACTGTTGTTGTAGGCAAACTATGCTAAAGACAAGAACTGATCCCATGAACCACCAAAATAAATAACACATGCCCGCAACATATCCTCCAAAATCTGAATAGTACGCTCGGACTGTCCTTCTGTCTGAGGATGAAATGTTGTGCTAAACTCAATCTGAGTGCCCAACTCTCTCTGAAATACTCTCTAGAATTGGGAGGTAAACTGAGTACCTCGGACTGATATGATAGATAAGGGTACACCGTGCAATCTGACAATCTCTCCCATATAGATCTGAGCTAACTTCTCTGCTGAAGATGAAACCGCCACAGGAATGAAATGTGCTGACTTTGTCAGCCTATCCACTACAACCCATACTGCATCAACCATCCTCTGGGTCTGTGGAAGTCCAACTACAAAATCCATCGTGATACGCTCCCACTTCCACTCGGGAAGCTGAATCTGCTGCATCAAACCACCGGGTCTTTGGTGCTCATATTTAACCTGCTGACAATTCAAGCACCGAGCCACATAAGCCACAATATACTTCTTCATTCTATGCCACCAATAATACTGCCGCAAGTCCTGGTACATCTTCGCGGCGCCCGGATGAATGGAATACCGGGAACTATGGGACTCCTGCAATATCAACTCACGAATGCCGTCCACATCATGAACACATATACGACTCTGCAATCTCAAAACTCCCTCAGCATCAATTGTGACCTGTTTGGCACGTCCGTGCTGAACCGCATCTCTAAGAGCACACAAATGACGATCATCATACTGCCTAGCGCGAATACGATCATGCAATGAAGAACGAGTGACGGTATGGGCCAAAACACCGCCACCCTCAGAAACCTCCAATCTAACAAATCGATTGGCTAATGCCTGAACATCCAAAGCCAAAGGTCCATCTCCCACTGATAGATAAGCCAAACTACCCATGCTGACTGACTTCCGGCTCAAGGCATCGGCCACCACATTGGCCTTTCCCGGATGATAGAGAATAGTAATATCATAATCCTTCAGCAACTCTAACCACCTCCTCTGCCTCATATTCAACTCCTTTTGCTTAAACAAGTATTGCAAACTCTTATGATCAGTGAATACCTCACACGGCACCCCATACAAATAGTGCCTCCAAATCTTCAAGGCATGAACAATAGCTACAAGCTCCAAATCATGGACTGGATATATCTTCTCATGAATCTTCAACTAACGAGATGTGTAGGCTATAACCTTGCCCTCCTGCATCAATACCGCACCAAGTCCAACACGTGAAGCATCACAATACACGGTATACGAACTTGAACCTGAGGGCAATACCAACATTGGTGCTGTGGTCAATGTTGTCCTGAGCTTATGAAAGCTCGCTTCACACTCCTCAGACCGTCTGAACTGTACACTCTTCTGCGTCAACTTGGTCATAAGGGCTGCTATAGATGAAAACGCATCCACAAACTGGCGATAATAGCCTACTAGGCCCAAGAAACTCCGAATCTCTGTTGCTGAAGTGGTCCTAGGCCAATCTCTAACTACTGAAACTTTCTTCGGGTCCACCTGAATGCCCTCTGCCGATACCACGTGGCCCAAGAATGCCACAGAACTCACACTTAGAAAACTTGGCATACAACTGCCTATCCCTCAGAGTCTGGAGGATGACTCTAAGGTGTTGCTCATGCTCCTCTCGGCTGCGAGAGTATATCAAAATATCATCAATGAAAACAATGACGAACGAGTCCAAATAAGGCCTGAATACCCGATTCATCAACTCCATAAAAGCAGCGGGGGCATTAGTCAACCCAAACGACATGACCAAAAACTCATAATGCCCCTAACGAGTGCGAAAAGCCGTCTTGGGCACATCAGACGCCCTGATCCTCAGTTGATGATAACCAGACCTCAAGTCTATCTTAGAGAATACCGTAACACCCTGAAGTTGATCAAATAAATCATCAACCCTCGGCAAAGGATACTTGTTCTTGATAGTAACCTTATTCAACTGTTGGTAGTCAATACACATCCTCATTGAGCCGTCTTTCTTCTTCACGAACAATACTGGAGCACCCCAAGGAGAAACATTAGGCCTAATGAATCCTTTATCCAACAAATCCTGTAATTGTTCCTTTAACTCCTTCAACTATGGCGGAGCCATACGATACGAGGGGAATAGAAATGGGATGAGTGCCCTCAGCTAACTCAATACAAAAATCAATATCCCTGTTGGGTGGCATACCCGACAGGTCAGCAGGGAATACCTTTGGAAACTCACGAACCACGGGCACAGACTCTATAGAAGGAACCTTAGCACTAGAATCACAAAAATAGGCTAGATAGGCCAAACAACCCTTCTCGACCATGCGCCGAGCCTTCACATAAGAAATAACTCTGCCAGAAGTCCCTCTCCACTCTAAAACTGTACTCCTGGCAAGGCTAAGGTCACTGTCTTGGCATGACAGTCCAGCATAGTATGATAGGGAGATAACCAGCCCATCCCCAATATAACATCGAAGTCAATTATATCAAGAAGCAAAAGATCAACCTGAGTCTCCAGACCACCAATAACTACTACGCAAGCACAGTAGACTCGATCTACCACTATGGAATCACCCACCGGTGTAGACACATGTGCGGCAGTACTCAAGGAATCACGGGGCACAGTCAAATAAGGGGCAAAATATGAAGACACATAGGAGAAAGTAGAACCCGAATCAAATAACACCGAAGCCTCTCGGCTGCAAACTGAAACCGTACCTGTAATAACTGCATCAGAAGCCTCGGCATCAGGACGAACAGGAAAAGCATAACACCGGGGCTGAGCCCCTCCAATCTGAACATCCCTGGGTCTACCTGCTGCAACTTGGCCTCTACCCCTCGTGGCCTGTGCTCCACCTCTATGAACCTGACCACCACCTCTGGCACCTCGACCACCACCTCTAGCTGGCTGAGGGGGTAAGGGTGCACCTGCTGCGGGAACCCTGATACTGGGGTCCACTCGAAGCTTAGGGGCAATATCTAGAAATGTGCCCCGGGCTACCACAACTATAACAAGATCTCTGATGTTGTGGCTGATGACTCGGGAACTAGCCCTGACGACCGTGATAACTACCCTGGTAACTCTGAAGCGGTTGTGCACTGATAGGTGTTGGTGGTTCACTAACATGAGATGGCGGTGCACGGGGAAATACCTGAAGTGCTGACTGAAAAGGTCGGGGTGGATGACCCTTGTTGAAAGAATCCCTACCTCCAGATGAGGCTCCACTGAATCTACCAAAATGATGGGGTCTCTTATAAGTCCCCTGACCACCTCCCTATGACAAAATCATCTCAATCCTCCTGGCTACATCGGCGACATCCTGGAATGAAATATCAGTACTCGACTCCCTGGCCATCTGGAGTCGTATAGGCTGAGCCAATCCCTCTATGAACCTCCTAACCCTCTCCCGATCAGTGGGGAGTATCATCAGTGCATGCCTGGCCAGAGCGATAAACCTGGTCTCGTATTGAGTGACATACATAGATCCCTGCTGGAGGTGCTCAAACTGCCTCCTAAGATCCTCTCGCTGAGTAATGGGAAGGAATTTCCCCAAAAATACCTATGTGAACTAAGCCCTAGTCAAAGATGCAGACCCATCTGGTCTGGCTAAGCAGTAGTCCCTCTACCAAGTCTTGGTTGCGCCATATAGTCGAAAAGTAGCGAAGTCAACTCCATTGGACTCCACTATGCCCATGTTCCGAAGAAACTCATAATAACTGTCTAAATAATCTTGGGGATCCTCTGATGGTGCACCCGTAAATGTAGTAGTGAATAACTTGGTGAATCTGTCCAGTCTCCATATAGCATCTGCTGACATGGCTGCACCCTCGGCTGTCGGTGCCACAATACCTGGCTGAGCTACTCCAGCTTCTTGAGGTGTTGGAGTCTAAAACTGAGTGGCAACCTGCTCTGGGGTATGAATAACAGGAGTCTGGGTCCCTCCCCCAGCCTGAGATCCAGCTGGTGCAGTCGGAAGAAGACCGACATGAGCCACACTCTCCATAAGTCCTACCAAGCGGACTAGAGCGTCCTGAAGCACTGGGGTAGCTATGAACCCCTCTGGGACCTGCGTTGGTCCAACTGGGACTGCCGGAGCTGGGACCTCCTCATCGGACTCGACCTGAGGGTCCTCCACTGGGGCTGATGCTCTAGGCTGAGCCCTGCCCCGGCCTCTAGCACGGCCGCATTCTCGGCCTCGACCCCTCGTAGGAGCTGTAGCAGGAGTGTCGGGCTGCTGAGCGGGACCAAGGGAAGCACGCGTCCTTTCCATCTGCGAGAGAATAGAATGGAAACTCGATCAGTATACAGAATATACTACGCACGACAGAGTATGAAGAGAAGAGGAGTATCTTAACTTTGCAGCATCTGGGGGATAAGTACAGACGTCTCCGTACCGATCCCTCAAACTCTACCAAGGTTGTCCGTGAGTTGTGAGACCTAAGCAACCTAGGGCTCTGATACCAACTTGTCACGACCCGAAATCCCACCTTTCGGAACGTGACTGCGTCTAACGTTGAACCCGCTAGACAAGCCAGCGTATACTACACATTACTATTTCTAAATCAATCCAACAGTAGTAAAATTAATACCCTTCAAATCTTAACTGAAATAACCAACATACTTCATATCTTTAACAGCGGAAATGTAACAATACTCTGTAAATGCGTAATGACATAGTAAAGATAACAGCATCGCATAATCCTAAAACCGGGGTGTCACAACCTCACGAACTATCTAAACTGAGTGCTAAATACATAGCCTGAAAAGAAATATATAATTGTCTGGAAACTAGGAGAAAAAAAATAAGACAATAAGGAATCCAAATGCAGGAGAGACACCAATGCCCATGAACGCCAGCGGGTATACCTTGAAGCTCTAGGTGGACTGAAGGTGACTCCCTCAATGCGGTCCACTGGTTCCGAATGCGGGATCTGCACAACATTAAGAAGCGCAGTGTGGCATCAGTACAACCGACCCCATGTACTGAGTAAGTGCCAAGCCTAACCTCGGCCGACGTAGTGACGAGTCTAGACTTGACAATAACAATAACCTGTCCTATTCTACAACAGGTAACAAGGATAATGCAAGGCAAGGGATAAGCAGGCAAGTAAGGGATACGGAAGCAGTAAAGGGGGGAACAAGTGAAATGGAGCAGTCAAATTGACAGATAGAAGTAAACAAGGGAGGCAATCTAACACAATAGCCAACGAAACAAGTATAAGTACCAGTAATGTAAAACAATGGCACGACATCACCCTTCATGCTTTTACTCTCTTTCTCACAATGCAATGTAATCAAATATCATGGCACGACATCACCCTTTGTCCTTTACACTCTTCCTCACCATGCAATGTAATCAAATATCATGGAACGACATCACCCTTCGTGCTTTACACTCTTCCTCACTATGCAATGTAATCAGATGTCATGGCACGACATCACTTTTCGTGCTTTACACTCTTCCTCACCAAACAATAACAGATATAATGGCAAGGAGTACAGCATAGTGGAAATAGACAGTGCAAATCACCCGGCAAGGGGAAAACATCAATTAATAACTCAATAAATGCCCGGCAAGGGTCTCATCTATAACCAATAACCTCAATTGCATACTCTACACTTGGATTATCATTCGTATCAACACTTCTCAATCTCAACATCCAATACTTTCAATCAAGAATAAATTACCAAGTAAAGACAATCTCATAATATGCTAAACATGGAAGAAAAACTGCAATTTCTATCAAAATAGACTCACGAGCATGCTTGACACACATTGCATAGGTACTTGTCACCTCACCTATGCAATGAACATGATAATCACTTAGCACACAACAAATAATANCAACCCTCTAAGACCGTCTTTCCTTTATAATCCGACTCCGAAACAACGATATCTAGGCATAATTAATTCAATAATATCAATAAAAACTCAATAACACAATCCCATAGCCTAGATATTCAATTTCTAGCATTCTTCCAAAATTATCGAAATTCGACCCCGGGCCCGCTTGGTCCAAACTCGAGGCTCGGACCATAACCCAATCACCCATAACCCCACGAGTTAAAATATATAATTTGTTTCAAGATCCGACTCCAAA
>ML273819.1:0-39912 GCA_005239495.1 Nicotiana undulata | reverse complement strand
ATATATATATATATATATATATATATATATATATATATATATATATATATATTTGAATGAATTACAGTTATATTCAATGATAACTTTAAACAATCCTAGAAAATATTATTTGAAAAAGATCTTTAAAGCCTAAAACTAATGAGAGCACAAATTAGGAGAGTAGAAATTATTACATTCCTATACCATATATGAAACATTATCACCCTTCATGTTTAAGGTTTGATTTAATTATATTTAGCATACCAAATTACCAAATCTATACCATAATTAATTTAGGATTATAATTAATGAACAGTTTTTTACTCCTTAATTAAAGGGGTATAATTAATGGGCAGATTTTTACTCCTTAATTAAAGGTGTCCATATATCTCACGTTTCTCTCTCCCCCATCATTTGTAACCAGCCGTTTTCCCCTCCCCTTTCTTCCTCTTCTCCCTTCCTTCTTCTTCAAATTGTAGAATTCAGACCTTCGAGATTCAACAAGTCGAAATTGCTACATTCTGTTCTTCATCGTTTTCAGAAATTGGCGATCATATATATGTTCTTCATCTTTTCTTCTCTCAAATCCACCATTGACAGCCATTAAAAAGCTTGAAAGCTTGAATTCAAATTTGGGTTTTCAAAAATCATTATTTGTTTGGATTGGGTGTTGTTGAAAATAATCGGGAATATGGTTTGGAGTTTATATCTCAATTTTGAGGGTTTTTGGTGAAGATGGGACTTGGTTTTGACTGATTTTCAGATTGAATCTCGAAGAAGAAGAAGAAGAAGAAGAAGACATATTACAGAAATTGTAGATAAATTGTAGATAAATTGTAGTTAAATTGTAGTTAAATTGTAGATTGTGTCCAGAATGTAGTTAATGTATAGTTTTTTTGTAGACAAATTGTATTCTAAACATCATAATAACTACATTTAATATAACTACAAAATTTTCTATTCATCTACAAAAATTCTACAAAAAAACTAAAAATAAACTACAAAGTCAAACAGATCTCAATATCGTATCACCCAATTCTCATTCGATTGTAGTTTAATTGGGATTTTCGACATAATTGCGTTTTTTGCAGAAGATTTGTAGAAGTTTTAGTCATTTTTAATTTGTGAAAACAAAAAACAAAGCATCTACAATCAAAATACAAATAATCTACAATTTATCTACAAAATATCTACAAACTGGGTACATTGAATAGAAAGAGACGAAAATTAATACAGCGTGATTTGCGTTTGAAAATTTCTGAAAGAATCTTTAATTCCCCAATATTAGCGCACCTAAATAAGGAATTTTAATACTACAATGATTCCTTATTTAATAAAATATCTGAAAGAATATTTACTTCCTTAATTTTAGCGTCTAAATAGGAAGATTATATCTACTAAGATTCTGTATTTAATGCAATATCTGTTTTGTAAAAAACTATTAACAGGACGGGTAATTTTCAAATCATGAACATATTTAGTAATATAGTTTCCTATATGGTATAGGATCGAAAATGTCTCAGGATAGTATTACTTATCGTTTCAATGTAACTCAATTACATAGAAAAATCTCTAAACAATTACGTCATATTTTTTTAACGAAATATATTTCTTGAATTTATGTATTAGGACTTAAATATTAAGACTTCACACATAGTACCTAGTTTAAAAAGGAAAGATTTAATAATTAAAATTTCAGTTAATTTTAAAGTCTTAATATTTAGATTCCTACTATTTGAAAAATGAATATTTCAAAAAAGAACAAATGTAATACACAAAATATAATTGGTTTAAAACTTCTAAATATAAATATTAGAAAAAAAGCATAAATGACTATTTTGTCTAATGTGAACATATTTTAAAGGGTAAAAAAGGAGAATGATATTTCGCGAAGGCCTTCGTGCTATTAATATAGTACAAATACATATAGATAGATAGATAGATATAGATTTGTAAAAGTTTTAACTGAAATTTTATTATTAAGCCAATAAAATAGATATTTTACTGACCAAGTTTTAAAATGCATAATTATTGATTAAAATTTTAAGAATATCAAATAGTTTCTTTTGAAAGAAAATAAAGAGGCAAAATTAGTAAGAAGACAAAAATGACAAAACGTTTTGTCGTAGGTGGTAGGAAAAGATATGTAAGTATTTTTTTTTTAAAATATTTGGTTCTTATTAGGAAAAGATATTTAACATAAATTCAAAATTTTAGTTGATTTAGAACTCCTAAATATTAGGAAATAAGGAAAGATTTAATTACTAAAATTATATTTGATATTAAAGTCATAAATATTAGAAAAATAACTAAATTACAATTTTGTCCGTTGTAAAATTTATTTTTAAAAAGCAAAAAAGACAAATAATATTTCACTAAGGGTCTTCGTGCTTTTAATATAGTATATAGATTATCATTTCCTTAGTCTTTTAAACATGTTTGTCACATCATTAAGTGATTGAAGGTGGTAGGCGTGCTTTGGATAACATTGGACATGGCTTTGTCTTTAATCTAAAGAAAATCTTGCCAATTTGACTACTAGTAGATTGTTCTTTTAGCTTGTGGGATTGACAATGCTGATCTTCTTAAGATATGCTAAATCATAAACTATCATAATTTCTTAGGTGAATGTTTTTCTAGATAAAGGTTTGAAATAGATGAACTCTATCTATCAGCTGGGGTCAAACGTACATGTAAGTATACGCGATTAATAAATAGTAAAATAATAAAAAAATATTGTCCCACAAAAATTTATGATTAACTATTGACCAACCTAAATTACTTATAAGTTAATTTCTCAAGCGATTGTGAAGAAGATGATTGTAGTTTTTACTATTAAAAATCCCTACAAAACTAAGAAATAATTAAGCAAACAAGGATGTGCAATGAGCAAGCAAAACTTACGAGAAAATTCAATGAGATGAGAATATTTCGGGGTTATGAGATTAATGTCTCTTCTATTATGATTTTTTCGGTCGATTCAATTACTTGATCAATCTAACTTGTTGGCTAAGAGGATTTATTATGCTTACGAAGTTCTTTCGACACCACGCTTGCCTATTCAAGCCAACCTAATACTTTACGTCTATAGAATCAGAATTAAGAAGAATGCATGTAATCTCCTGCAAGAATAATCAAGTAAAGCAACTAGAATATGTCTATCATAATCGCGAATCTATTCTCCGATGCCCAGATTTTAAGAACTTACTCTATTCAATATAATATGCAATTTATAGTTCCCACTTTCGAGTTCAACTATAAATCCGTAGATAATATTCTATCGTTAGCTAAACAATAAAATAATTAAATGCAAGATTGAATAAACAAATTAATATGATAATTCAAGCAATATCATCAACCGTCAAACAACAATAGTCAAGAACAACCCTTAACCCCATAATAAAAGGATTTCTAGCCACTCACTGAATGCTAGATGGAGGATGGAAAATCGATGAAACTCGTGCTTCATCCGTATTTCTAAACCCTTTCTGCCTTCAAATATGACACACCTCACTAATCACATTAAGGAGGTATTCATAAGCTAGGGTCGGATTCTCCAAATCCAAAACCCAGTAGGAAACCTTTAATTCGCGGACTAGGGAAGGGACCAGGCCTCTATCCTCGCGTGACCTGGCTTGAGGCATGCTATAACCCTTGCGGCGCGAGCTTCTCCACGTCAGGAGCCAGGCGTCGCCTGGCCTGGAGCGTTGTCCTTGGCCTCGCCCGATTTTCATCTTTTCGTGCTTTTTTCTTTCATTTTCGATATTCTTATTTGCAACCTTCACTCATTTTCATCGTCAAACGATCCTACACATTTAAAATAACTTAGTTAAAGCTCAAATGACGCACATATTTACATTAAAACACCAAATTGTAAGGCAGGGCAATGCTATTTAGGCTTATTCTTTTTAAATTAATTATATGACAATGCTTCTTTACGTTCATACCTATCTATACAAGATATACTAGTGATGTGCTTCTTATTCAAGGGCGAATTCATAGGCAAATATATGTGGCACGTGAACTCATAGTTTGTTTGGTAAATTAGATATATTTTTTAAAGTTGGTCTAATATTATCTGACAACGCCCACGCTCCAAAGAGGTTAATTGGTGTACTTGATTGAATGCTAAATTATTTATCTAGAGGAGCAATGATCTAATCCCGTTCAACATTTTCTTTTTCTCTTTTTAATGGTGCATCCATGTTATAAATTTTTTAAATCCACCTCAGTTCTTATCGGTGAGAAAATAAGAACAGCAAAGATAAAAAAAAATCAAAAGTGAGCCCATGGAACAAGTGAGATTCCCAATAATGAAGAGTGGTACCGAAGTACCCTTTTTGGGCAAATCACCCTTTCTACTCTGAGAAACTTGGAGCCACATATTGGACCTTTGACTCTTGGGTATGATAGTGTTTGGACTTTATGTTTCACTGGGCCTAAGCTGAGAAAACTTCAGAAATTTTGGGCTCATTTAGCTCCTATTGCGGGGGAAGTGCACGGTTAGCCACTAATAACACATGTATTTACTTTCAAGTCACTGATTAAAATGTCTTTAGTCTTTAGTCACTGCTTTAATAAACTTTAATTGTCCGAACGAAAATACTCTTCTGCTCATGTCCTTAACTTTTGAATTTAACTTCAGGACTACATGTCCTTAACTTTTGAACTTGTAACTCTAAGTTCAGGACTTCAGGGCTACATGTCATTAACTTTTGAACTTAACTTCAGGACTACATGTCCTTAACTTTTGAACTTGTAACTCTAAGTTCAGGACTTCAGGGCTACATGTCATTAACTTTTGAACTTAACTTCAGGACTTTAGGACTACATGTCCTTAACTTTTGAACTTCGAACTCAACTTCAGGACCAAATGTCCTTAACTTTTGTACTTGTAAGTCAAAGTCGAGGAACAAGTATCTTTAACTTTTGAACTTGTAAGTCTAAATTAAGGACCTATTGTCCTTAACTTTTGAACTTTTAACTATAAGTTAAGGACTGCCAGTCCTTAACTTTTGAACTTGGAACTCTAAGTTCAGGACTTTAGGACTACATGTCCTTAACTTTTGAACTTAACTTCAGGAATTTAGGACTACATGTCCTTAACTTTTGAACTTGTAACTCTAAGTTCAGGATTTCACTTAACTTCAGGACTACATGTCTTAACTTTTGAACTTAACTTCAGGAATTTAGGACTACATGTCCTTAACTTTTAAACTTGTAACTCTAAATTCAGGATTTCAGAACTATATGTCCTTAACTTTTGAACCTAACTTCAGGACTTCATGACCATGTCCTTTAACTTTTGGGAAGGAATTGCATTTCCTTCCCATAAATGCATAATATTTCATCATTAAATTTTGCATTAATTTTTTTATCTACACAAAACAGATTTTGTCTCTCTGCATTCAATTAATAAAAAGTTCAAAAATAAAAAAAACTACTAGCACGAAAAGTTTCACGAATTCAATGTTTGATATCTCTTCCTTTTACTTCTTAACTAAAGAACATATAAATCCACCAACTACTCTTCGACTTTGAGGTAATTAATGAAATGAATGCGTCGGTGTATTTCCGTATGAGAAGAAAAGAATTATACTGTTTTTTTATATTAATTTTATAGATTAGTGGCTATTTTTGCTCAACATTAAAAATAATGAATAAAAAGTAAATACCATTTCAATTAGAATATGGAACTAAATTTGTTGGAAAAGTCCATTTTTTTAATATTAACAAAGGCATTTAATTGGCTCGGGTTATTACTATATTTTCGAGGTTATTATATCACGCTCACTATAAAGAGTTGCATATTATTTTAAGTCAGCTTAATCAATTATAAATCTTACGTTGCGAACATACAGAAGTAACATTTTTAAAATATAATGAAAGTTAAGCATGTAGACAAGTTGTACTCAGTTTCATATTCTTTATATATATATTTAGAAAGAAAATGGTTCAAAAATTCTCTCAAGCTCCTTTTTCATTCACAAGTTTCTCATTCTCTCAATTTGGGATCAAGATCAATTCAGAATAGAAATGAAGGCATTTTTATATGTTCGACTCCAAAACCGCCCCGGTCGTGATGGCGTCTGTTGTGGAATTAGGCAAACAACACAATTCCAAATAATTTGATTACTTTCGAGAAAACCATATATTAATAGTAAAAATCTCATTACTTCACTTTTAAAATTTAAAAGTCAAATGGCATTAAAACACTAAATAAGTCCCAACAGTGGTGTCACCGAGTCATAAGCTGATACCACTACAAATGTCAAAATATAGAATGGACAACATTGTCTGAAATAATAAAATACGACAAGGAAGATAAGGAAGGAGAAAAACGAGGTTGTGATCGTCAGCAGCTACCTCGAAGTCTCCGGCTGGAACTCTGTGTCAACAATCAGCAACCGCTACCGGGTCCCGAAGTACCTGGATGTGCACACAAGGTGCAGGGGGTAACGTGAGTACACCAACTCGGTAAGTAACAAGCCCAAACTATGGGCTAAGAGGTAATGGCGGACTAAAACTTAACATTTGTAACAAAAATCAAAGTGTAGAAACTTAGGCATGCTTTCCATTAACTAACAGTTCAAAGTGACAAGATAAGTATAGTTTCGATCAATTAAACATATATAACTCAATGTACTTTACATGCCAATGCATCAACCGTATGAAACACACAATGTGCTCCCACTCTCGTGTACAAGTCCACTCAGTACTGTATATGGCTCTCATGGCATAGGGAAGATCCATCTCAGAATATATACACGTATGACAGTAGTCACTCAGTACTTAGGAAGGCTAATCCAGCCTCTCGGAGAAGATCCATCTCCAGATACAAACACTCGGAAAAGATCCATGTCTAGGGAAGATCCATCCCTCTATATCATCACTGCGCTCATTGGGGGGGTGTTGCAGACTCCGTAGGGGCTCCTACAACCCAAGCGCTATCATAAGTCAGATCCAGGCATAAATCAATATATACGTACTGCGGCGTGCAACCCGATCCCATAATTGTCACTCAATATCAAGATCTTGGCCTCACTCAGTCCTCACTCTCCAGTCTCGCTCACACGGGCTCACAGTGCATGAACTAGCCCGAATCAATGATATAATGTGCAAAACAACAATTACCGAGACTGAGACATGATATGATATGCAATAACAGGACTGAGTATATAATATCAATGAAACACATGAAATGACAGTAATAAGAGACCTCTCGGGTCTCAACAGTCTTGGCATGTAGCTTTAACATAATATCTAACATGATTTCTAGCATGTTTGCGTTTAATCACATTGACAGTAGCACGGATATCAATAAGAGAATCACTAAACAAAACCATAGAATGAATCCAGTTTACCATTCTCACAGTGCACGCCTTCACGCCCGTCACTTGGAATGTGTGTCACCTCAATTAGAATCACATAACATATCGTTTGAGGTTTAGAACCCTCAAAACCAAGTTTGGAAGCGTTACTTATCTCAAACCTGATGAAAATCTACCCCGCGATGCCCTTGCCACTCGACTCGACCTCAAATCGCCCCGAATTTATTCAAAATCAGATTCATATCATCAATATACGCTAAAGGAACAAAACCCACGCAAAAATAATCAAATTCCATCAAAAATCCCGAACTTGGCCAAACCCGACCCCCGTGACCACATCTCGAAATCCAATAAAAATTACAAAACTAGAAACTCCTTTCACTCCCGAGTCTATACATACAAAAACCATCAAAATCCGACGATAAATGACCACTCAAATCCTCATATTAAACCCACTAATTTCAAGCCCTAATCCCCTAAATTGCTTCCCTAATTTCCACCAATATCATGATTAAACAGTAGGAAAACCATCACAAACACAAGAAATCAATCCCAAGTAACTTACCCAGCTGATAACCTTCGATTCCTCATGAACATCACTGCCCAAAGCTCCAAACTCGTCCAAATATGGTGAAGAATGAGTGAAAATTCGCGAAGAAAACCTTTTATACTTTCTGCCCAGGGGTTCCGCATCTGCGGTCCAATTTACGCATCTGCGATCAAAGGTCCGCATCTGCGGACTTCACTTAAAATCCCCCTTCTGCACTTGTGATTGATTCACCGCACCTGCGGTCTCGTAGGTGCAACTCTCCTCTCGCATCTGTGATAAGACTCCAGCCTTCCAACCTCCGCACCTGCGACACCAAATCCGCATCTGCGGTGGCCGCACCTGCGACCACCCTTCCGCAGGTGTGGAAAACTAGAACAACAACACACCAAAAACATTTCCAAATTTCTAACTCTTCGACAATCATCCGAAATTATCCCGAGCCCCTTGGGGCCTCAACCAAATATACCAACACCAACTATAACATCACCCGAACTTAGTCAAACCCTCGGAACACCCAAAACAACATCAAAACACCAAATTAACTCGAAATTAAAGCCTAAGGATTTCTAAACTTTCGAAATTCGCCGACGATACCGAAACTAACCAAACCACGTATGAATGACCTAAAAATTTGCACACGCATCATAAAAAATACTACAAACCTATTCTAACTTTCGGAATTCCATTTCGACCCTGATAGCTAATTTTCCACAGCCGACCGGAAATCGCCAAAAATCCAATTTCGCCAATTCAAGCCTAATTCTACCACGGACCTCCAAATTACATTCTGAATACACTCCTAAGTCCCAAATCACCTAACAAAGCTATCTGAACTATAAAACCCCAATTCCGAGATCATTTACCTATAAGTCAACTTCCAGTTGACTTTTTCAACTAAATCACCAACTTAAGAGATTAAGTCTCTCATTTCTCTCCACAATCATTCTGAACCCGAACCAATCAACCTAATACAACATAAAATAGCTTGAACCACACAAGAATGAAGCAGAAATGGGGGAAAACGGGGCTAAACTCTCGGAACGATCGACCGGGTCGTTACACTTCTCTAAGAGGTCGTTTGGTTGGTGGAATGGGATAAATAAAGATATCCCTTGGGTTGGTATATTCCATGTGATTAGTTATTCCACCTGTTATATGATATAGCTAATTCAATCATTTTAGTATAAATAATTATTTTGAAACTAATTAATTGTAACGACACGAACGATCATTTTGCTTTATAGATCCCCGTTCCCCAAACTAAGATTTCCCTTACTTGATTTTACTAATTTATGACTTGAGGGGATGGTTTATTCGGTATTTGGAGAAGTTTGGATTGAAATCGGAACACTTGGTTCCTTAAGGTTGGCTTAAAAGGCCGAGTTTGACTCCGGTCAACATTTTGATCAAACGATCTTGGAATCGGGATTTGACGGTTCCAATAGATTCGTATGATGATTTTATACTTGGGCATACATTCGGATCGGGTTTTGGATGACCCGGGAGCGTTTCGGCACCCAATAGTGAAAGATGGTTTTTGAAGAACTTTGAAGTTCATTAAATTCGTTTGGGAGCGGGTTTTGGTGTTATCGAGGTCTGAATTGAATTTCGAGACCAGGAATAGTCCTGTAATGCCATTTTTGACTTGCATGAAAATTTTGGTGTCATTCCGAGTAGTCTAAGTATGATTCGGCGCGTTCGGAGTGATTAGGAAACTTGAAGTACAAAGTTTAATTCAATTTGGTTTTGGGGTATGGTTCTTGGTTTCGCTGTTGTTTTTCGTGTTTCGAGAGTTCGAGCAAGTCTGTATTATGTTTACAGGCCTGTTGGTGCCTTTGGATGGGATCCAGAGTGGCTCGGGTGAGTTTCGGACCACCCGGAGCTAAGTTGGAAAACACCAGATTTCTGCTTCTGGTTTCCTTTTTCGCGAACGCGAGCCCTTCGCGTTCGAATGAGCAAGGTCGCGTTCGTGGGGGCCTGTACCCTTTTCTCTTTGCGTTGTGAAGGTCGCGTTCGCATAGAAGCCTGGGCTTGGGCCTGGTCCACCCGGTTGCCTTATGCGTTCGCGTTCTTCGCCTCGCGTTCACGAAGAGTAGGCAACCCAGTGTTTTGTGTTCGCGTAGGTCTTCTTGCGATCGCGTAGAGCCTTTTTCTGTGCTCCTCTAGTTTAGCCATCGCGAGGGCTTGTTCACGATCGCATATAAGGACCCTTGGGCAGAATCATCTTTTAAAAACGGGACTTAAGCATTTATGGGGTCATTTATTTCTATCTTGGGAGATTTGAGAGCTTTTAAGGAGGGTATTTTGACCTAGCCTTGTGAGGTAAGTAATTTCTACCCAATGTGAGTTTAATACATAGATTATGGGTGGATTATAACATAGAAATTAGTGAAAATATGGGTTTAGAGGAAAATCTAGGTTTTTGATAAAAATTGATTTTTACTACGAAAATGGTTATGGAACTTAATGAAATCATATATTTATGTTCTTAAGGTTACGGGTAAAACTTTCTTCGAAAATTTCCGGAATCCAGGCACGTGGGCACGGGGATGAACTTTTTGGAATCTTGCGAATCGAGTTGGGGAATTTCTTAGTAGTTGGGATATGAACTTTTAAGGCTATATTGATTAGTCTTTACATTAATTAATAATTTTGGATTTTTCGACACCGAATTAAGGGTTGAGGCATAAGCATTGACCGGAAAGTATGCATTGGAGCGAGGTAAGTCTCTTTTCTAACCTTGTAAGAGGGAAATTTCCCCACAGGTGAATTTAATTAATACGTGATTATTTGTGGATATCTACGTACGCACTAGGTGAAGAGAGTCCGTACATAGCTACTAATTATGCCTATGCCCAGGTAGTTTTATACATACATCATGCTTTGTTGATATGGTTACCGATTTATGTTATTGGTTGCCTTGAGAAATATTAGGAATAAGTTGTTGCTAAACGTTTTAGACGGAGTTGAAATTTCTATATATATTGGGATCTTAAAGGTTTTCATTTGAACTTCATACTTTGAAAAGAAAGGAAGAATTGTGTAATAGCTTAAGAAATCTAAATGCAACCGCGTCGCATGTATGATTTGCGAGAGGGATAATTCTTTACATTTATATTTGACCGCGTCGCATGTATGATATGCTAGCGGGGTAATTCTTTAAATTTATGTCTGACCGCGTCGCATGAATGATTCGCGAGCGGGGTAATAGATGCATCTATGGTTCGTGTCATTCGACCCTCAGTCGTGCACAATTTACATTTATGTTGGATCAGGCCGAACGTCCTCGGTGGAATTTGTGTGTGATAATAGTACTGGAAGCCTTTTTTATAATTTGTATAAATTTAATGTTTTAGAGACCATTCGTTTAAATAAAGGAAGTGTATTGGATTTCTTAAATATGATGAAAGAACCGTTCAGTTATTTCGTGTTCTAAGTTTATTGTTATTTCTACATATCGTGCTTATTTAGAATCATACATTATTATATTGCTGGCCCTAGTATGTGTCGAAGTCGACCCCACGTCACTACTTCTTCGAGGTTAGACTAGAAACTTACTATGTACATATTTTTATGTACTCATGCTACGTTTCTGTACTTGATTGTACAAGTTTTGAGGCGGGTGCATCTGGTCACCAGTCCAGCGCATAGATTGACGTTCCCAGTTCGAGACTACCGGTGAGCTGCCATTTTGAGTCGTTTTGTAGCAGCTCGAGTCTTCCTTATGTTTTATTTTCTGTCTACTTCTTTCCAGACAGTAGGCTAGCATTTGGTTTTGTATATTCTACTAGATTGCCCATATATTTATGACACCAGGTCTTGGCACACACACTAGTAGACTTTTGATATTATGGGTTGTATTTAAATGATTGCGGTTGTGATAAGTAGGGATTTTAACCTATTATTTGCTCTCTTTTACTTGTGTTTAGACCAAAAATGCTTGAAGGTACTCCCGAGTATGGATGGATTTTGCTATGGAGTTAAAAGAGAGACACAAGCATCCTTATCTTATAGAGGGGTTGAACAAGTCTACCTCCCTTTACAAAAACTAGCTGCTTTTAATTTAAGAGCAAGTCGGTCTAGCTTCTTACTCTTTCACCTTTCAAAGAAGTCGAAATAGAGAAAACTAATGAAATATTATTACTTGCAGGAATTGTTCAAAATGAGCCAAAGGAATCATGATCAACTCATAAAGGAGTCAAAAGTTGAACAAAAACCAAGACTAGGAAACGATATCTGAATCGCGAACCACACAAATATTGTGCGGCCGCGGTCATAATTATGTTGTTCGCATAAGGAAGATTCAGAGAGTGTGATTTTGGGCTAAATGATGAGCGCGGACCGCACCACAAATGTGCGCCCGCGAAAGTCCCTGTGCGGCCGCGATTGAAATTACGCGGACCGTGATGACTGAGATTCATAGAGCTGACAATTTGAGCAAAAGAGAGAAGTGCAGACCGCACCAGAATTGTGCGGCCACGATCGAAATTATGCGGTCCGCAAGATAAAGAATCACAAAGTTGATTTCAAGCCAAACTCAAGCAAGTGCGAACCGCATCACTTTTATGCGGTCGCATAATCTGGAGCGCATCCACACTTGGAATTATGCGGTCCGCGAAAGCTCAGCTCAACCCAGATCCAAAAGAGAAGAACGCGGACTGCATCAATATTATGCGGTTGCGAAAGCAAGAGTATGTCGGCACTCAGAATTTTGCGACCGCACAACCTCCGCAGGGGCATTTTTGTCAGATATTTTTAGCTTAGTATAAATAGAACTTTTTGTCATTTTTAGGTTATGTTATGTTTTGTATAAGCACGTAAGACGGATGGGTTTTCATTTTTGGGAAATTTTGTACTAGATTCACCTATTAACATTTGATTTTCATCTCTTAATCTATTATTATGGATTTTATCTTCATTTCATCTTTAATTTCTGTTATTTCGATGAGTAACTAAACTCATAGCTAGGGTTGTGACCCAACCCTAGTGTGGGTATTTAATGGGTATTTAATTTTAGGGCTTGAATGTGTATGGGTTAGTGATATTTAGCCTAGTTCTGTCTAGAACAATAGAATTGATGGTTGGAAACACTAATTCATGCCTTTATGACTTTGTCTCTACTTGAGAAAGAGGGACTAAGTCTAGGAAAACTAGGCTAACAAGAAATTGGGAAGAACTCAAGAAATTGATTGCCCCAATTAAAGGGCTAAACCTAGTGATTAGAATATATGAGTCCACCAAACTGTATAGAGACCTAGTCCTATATCAGTTCCCGCAGTACTAACTAATAAAACAATAAGTAAATAAGACACATAATTTTTACGTGGAAAAAATCCTTACTCAAGGGGATAAAAAACCACGACCTACACCGGTACAATTTCAACTTCACTAACTTGCAATACACTTGTTACAAGCCACTTTGTAATAACTTTATTACAAAGACTTCAACCTCACTAACTTGTAATACACCTATTACAAGCCACTTTGCAACTCACTAATTACAAAGACTTCAGCCTATGACTTACTCTAGTCACAACACAAACTCGGCGGGTTTATGTTCTTTGAGGTTCCTAAATAAAGCTTATATGTAAGCATGATAGGATTTACAATGAAGAGAAAATACAAAGATACAACTCAACTAAGGACATACAGGACTCGTAATGGAACTGGTCCGTAGTAGTCTTGCGCTTTGTTCTTGATACACTTGTGACTTCAATGCTGGATAAAATCTTGAATGCTTGAGGGAATATCACTAAATTTTCAAGTTAGTGTTATGTTTCCATACTCCTTGTTATTTTTCTTTGGATGACATCACTTGGATGATGCACACACTTGGTTGGTGCAAGGCCCTTCCCAATGGGAAGTGACTGTTGCACTGTTTTTGCACTGTAGCGTGCACAGTTGCAGACAGTCACTTTCCAACTGTAGAGTTGACTTTGTACTTCTGTCAAGGAAACTCCATAGGATCAGGTCCCTGAATTGGTTCTTGTTCATCTAAAGTCACACAACTCATATTAACTTAAGTCAATTGCTGAAGAATTGTCCAAGTATGCATCGGGTCCTTTATCTGGTTCTAGACAGTAAGTTTGTTAGATCATCAAAACATATATTTGAGAAACCTTAAACCCATAAATTTCCCCCTTTCTGATGATGACAAACTTTTAAAATTGACAACCAGTTATAGAGCTTAATTAACCATATAAAGTACCAGGAACGTCACAAGTTCCCCCTGATATGCTTCCCCCTTAATCACATGCTTCAATTATCTTATCAATTTATTTCCTCCTTTTGGCATCATTCAAAACACATAAGTAGGAAATTAGCACAAAGAAGTCTAACTTAGCTAACTCATGCCACATGTGTGCACACAACATGATAGAAAAGAGAAGCATAAGAAAGACAAGCATTTCACTAGCAAAAGAGAGTTGTTCATTGATAATATGAAAAAGTGCAAGACACTGCCATTACAGCAAAGGCAAGTTTGGATTGTTTCAGGCGGGAGCAGCAAAAGTGAATCCCAACATACCACCACCAAAAAAAACAAAAGGAAACAACTACCACAATCATAAAAATAGAAGATAAATTGGTCACTGAGGAGTTTCTTAGGGGGCACTACAAGAGGAAGGCTTGGAGGAGGAAACAAGGGTTTTGATAACAAGATCCATCCGTGCATTGGTGGACATCTGCTCCTCAAGCAGTTTCTCCCTTAGGTTCTCCACATGTTGCCGGAGCTCAGCATTTTCCTTAGACAGACAAGCAACTTCTTCATTGGAAGAGTTAGAAGATCAAGATGCTCCAACAGCCTGACTAAGCTGAGTCTCAAGGATGGAATTCCTTGCCTTCAACCTTCGTTCTGAGCGTTGATGAGCTGAGAAATAGTCGAAGTGCTCCCCATTCCCCCAACGTTTTTTATGCATTCACATTCTTCCAGAGTAGTCTTTGAGAAGGTTTGTTTTTTGGTTCCCATTTTCGAATTTCCCAAAGGTACCTTAAAGAACTTGAAGACCCGTGTGAGGAGAAACTCATACGGAAGCCCATGGTTCCCATCCTTAAAGCTTTCCACCTTCTGCATGTGCTCGATCATAATGGCCGATAAGTCTATGGAACGGAACTCATCAGTGCCTCCATGAGGTACATGTCAGACTTATAGGTGATGGACCTCCTTTCAGCATGGGGAAGTAAAACTTTGTTAACCAATTCAAAAAGAAGTTGGTACACAGGAAGAAAGGCCTTCTTGTGCACCCGTTCCCCATGATGGACTGCTTTCTCCTTCACAATAGCAAGCCTGAAATTGGATCCACAAGCACGCCTTACAGAAGACAACCCGACAGTGGGAACTTTGAGAATGTTCCCCAACACAGAAGCATCCAACACCATATCCATTGACTAACACACAAATGTGGTCGCCTGCAACAGTGAAGAGGCTTGCATAAAAGCTTTGAACCTCGTCCTCATAAACTTTGGGCACATCTTCCTTGAACAGATGGCCCCACTGTTGAAACTCCACCATCTCCAAGATTTGTCTCATTACCGCCATTTCCAAAAACTTTGGGTCAAACATACGACCCCACAAAACCTTTTGAGATATCAACCTCTCTTGCCCTAACCCATTGTCACTTTGCACCATCTTCCCAGTACCAGGTTCCCCAACAGTTTCCCACTTTCTTTTTCCAGACTTTGCAACAGACTTCCCTTTACCACTTGAAGCAATCCTCAGACATATCTTCCTCATCCACAACTTGCTTAGACTTAGCACCACTCATTACATACTTGTTACTCGACTTTTCCACGGCTTCCTTTGAAGCACTAGCCACAGATTCTTGCAGTTTCTTAGACCGTTTGACCAAGGAAATAGGTTCCTCTATAGCATCCTCATATACCTCCACCACTGGAACATTTTTTTCACACACAACTTCCCCTTCATTCATTAGCCTCTTCTTCTTCTTGTTTCTCCTTTTACTTTTCTGCAGAGCAGACTCAAAAGCCTCATTCTTTTGCAACCTAGTAGTTGGTCGCTTGGAAGAGGGCTCAGGAGTGACTGTTGGCTTCCTGATTTTGAAGCAAGAGATGAAAGAAACATGTCATACTCATCGTCCTCGTCATTAGGTTCCTCAACATGAGGGATGGATTCCATCGACTCAGTGTAAATGATAGGAGCCTGACATGTTTCCTTAGGAAGAGAGCCAGGTTCTGCAGTAGGGTTTTTAGAAGCTTTATCATGTGCAGGAGATTCAAAAAGTACCATGGTTCCCTCGTCCCCTAAGAACGGAGTTTCTTCCCCCTGATACTCAGGCAGGAGAGAAGGTCCTTGACTCACCAAGCTTTCAGCAGCAATAGCCATGATGTTTTCTGCTGCTTCTTTCTCCGGTGACTCCATGGGAGCCACTGATTCCAAGATGGGAGAGTTTATGTACTAGTCGGGATCTTCCTCAAAAATCCCTAATTCTTGATGGGTAGCACTCTCTATTTCTCCCTTGTTCTGGTCTGTGAGAGCATTGGGCAACGGAGGAGAACCAGTGTTCACGGTTGAGACTTCTGACACCTCAACACTTGGGAGCGGAATAGGGTTAGAAGGAATTGTGAGAGATATAGAAGATGAAGAAGAAATAGGTATGGACATATTGGTATCAGGGGTAGTAGAGGATAGGGTTTCTGGTGGTGACTCTAAAGTGACTGGAGAGTCGAGGATGGGGTCGTTTACAATGGTTAGGGAAGGTTGTTCATCAGCCATGGTGAAGGATGGTTTGAAGATTCTGAGAGAATAGAGAGATGGAGTGAAGAGTGATCATTCAATTCTCAGGAAAAAAAGAGGGTTTTATGGAAAAAGGAGCTAATAATGAGAGGGGAGGGGAACAGGTTTTGAAACGGCTGTAGTTTTGTGGGAAGACGCAAAGTTGCAGTAAAGGTGAAAAGATTTGAAAGAAGAGACATGATATACAGTTTCTGAAAAGGTGGAGGATGTGACAGTTAAATTAATTTTGTATTCTTTTGAGATATGCATGAGAAAAACACATTACTACTAACCTGTGGTACAGGAACCAGGTTCCTGACAAGTTTTTCCAGAATATTTTGCAACTCTCTCTTTTGTAGATCACGCATTGTTCCTTTAGCTTCTATAATCATCATGTTTATCTACCTGTAACGGTATAGATGTGAGTTAGGCTTGGTCAGAAAACACTTTAGCTAATTTTACCTGAATATGACCTTCATATCCATATGAAGAGAATCAGGTTCTCAATTAGGTTTGATTAACCCCAGTGTCATCCTATTTCTCACAAAGTGTTCCCTGCTTAAGGCTTTGGTAAAGATATCTCCAATTTGGTCTTCTGTGCAGCAGAACCTCGTGCAGATAAGCCCCTTTGCTACATTGTCTCTGAGAAAATGGTGCCTGACATCAATGTGCTTGGTTCTCTTGTGTTGAACCGGGTTCTTTGCCATGTTGAGTGCACTGGTGTTGTCACATAGAAGAGGTACACAGTCAATGTATACTCCAAATTCCTCCAATTGTTGTTTGATCCACAATAGCTGGGCACAACAGGAAGTTGCAGCAACATATTCAGCTTCAGCTGTTGAGAGAGCTACTGAGTTTTACTTCCTTGTACCCCCAAGAGATTATATATGATCCTAGGAAATGAGCCATTCTAGATGTGTTTTTCCTGTCCACCAGGTAACCTGCATAGTTAGCATCAGCATAACCAACAAGATTGAAATTATCACCTGAAGGGTAATACAGAACCAGGTCCTGTGTTCCCTTAAAATATCTCAGAATCCTCTTAGCATCCTTGAGGTGAGATTCCTTGGGATTTGATTGGAACCTTGAACATAGGCCCACACCGAACACAATATCTGGCCTGCTGGCAGTGAGATAGAGTAGTGATCCAATGATGCCTCGATACATCGTTTGATTTACAATAAAATAGTAAGTAAATAACACACATGATTTTTACATGGAAAACATCCCTACTCAAGGGGATAAAAAACCACGACCTACACTGGTAGGATTTCAACTTCACTAACTTGCAATATATTTGTTACAAGCCACTTTGTAATATCTCAATTTTAAAGACTTCAACCTCACTAACTTGTAATACACCTATTACAAGCCAGTTTGCAACTCACTAATTACAAAGACTTCAGCCTATGACTAACTCTAGTCAGCACACAAACTCAGCGAGTTTATGTTCTTTGAGGTTCCTAAAATAAAACTTCTAAGTAAGCATGATAGGATTTACAATGAAGAGCAAATATAAATATACAACTCAACTAAGGACATACAAGGACTCGTAATGGAGATGGTCCGTAGTAGTGTTGTGCTTTGTTCTTGATACACTTATGACTTCAATGTTGGATAAGATCTTGAATGCTTGAGGGAATATCACTAAATGTTCAAGTGAGTGTTATGTTGCCATAATCCTTGTTATTATGCTTTGGATGATGTACACACTTGGTTGGTGCAAGGCCCTTCCCAATGGGAAGTGACTGTTGCACTGTTTTTGCACTGTAGTGTGCACAATTGCAGACAGTCACTTTCTAGCTGTAGAGTTGACTTTGTACTTCTGTCAAGGAAACTCCAGAGGATCAGGTCCCTGAATTGGTTCTTGTTCATCTAAAGTCACACAGCTCATATTAGTTTAAGTCCATTGCTGAAGAATTGTACCAAGTATACATCAGATCCTTTATCTGGTTCTAGACAGTAAGTTTGTTAGATCATCAAAACATAAATTTGAGAAACCTTAAACCCATCACCTAGAGATAGTAATACCCAACTTGAGCTAATATCACTTGAATTGCATGAATACCCATTTGGACTTGAGAAAGCCAAATTGGGAAAAATCACTCAAACTACCGAGAGGTATAGAGTGAGCACCCGAGTGTGACAACTATATTACAATCCCAACTAATCAAGCTTGCCCTAGAATTTTGCTACTTGTTATATATCCACCTCGGTAGAAGTCACTACCCTTGTCTTTTTAAACACTTGAAAAACAACAACAAAAATATTGTCCTTAGTTTCAATTATTGCAATCTTTAGAGTAAAGTTAGAAGTAGAAATCAAACCAAAAATTGTGGAAGTGTAATTAGAATCAAAGCCTGCATCTAGCTTAGATAAAACCTAATTCCAAACAATTAACTCCCTGTGGATTCGTTCCTGACCTAGTTGGGTTAAAACTGTATCGACCACCCTCGCTACTCAATAGTAGTGTACGCTTGGAACTGATCAATTTTTTGCATCGTTGTCGAGGAGTTAGATGGTCTTAGCTAAATATCTAAGTGTTTGTGTGTTTTGTTTTTCTTTCCTTCCGTTTTTCTAATTTTGTGTGTCAATTGCTTTTAGGTACCAAATGGCTTTTAACAACGAGGCCCTCAGAAACATTCCGCTGGTGGAGGAGGTAGATGACGAAAAAGTGGATGAGGTTCATCTTGAACCTCAAGTACAAAGAATAGGCCACCCGCCTCATGACAACATTCCAAACCTTCCCCTACCTCCTCCAAGGGCAGCACACCGGGTGTTGCCCAATGAAGGCTACGCGAGTGAAATAGTCCTGCCCCGGATTAGGGTGCACAACTTTAAAATAACCAATGTCATGCTTACACTGTTGGAATAGAGGGGTTTCTTCCCGGAGCTCCATACCAAAACGCTATAAGAATCTCAAAGGTTTTGTTGACACATGCTGGGAGAGAAAGCAGACTAATGTCTCCGAGGACGCATTGAGGTTAAGGTTTTTCCCATTTTCTCTAAGAGGGAATCCTTTAAATTGGCTTGAGAGGTTACCCAACCATTCCATCCACATTTGGGATGAGTTGGCCGAGAAGTTCATAGCAAAGTTATTTTCTCCATGACTTATGGCAACATTGAGAGATGAGATCCTAACTTTTAAACAAGAGACAAATGAACCGTTACATGAGATTTGGGAGAGGTACCGCACAATGGTAAAAGAATTCCCTAACAACTATATGACAGAGGAAATGATCCAAAAAACCTTTTAGGGGGGACCAACACAACTCACCAGTGTGTGGTGAATCAACTCACCGGGGGTAACTTCATGAACACGCGGTACTCTGAAGCATGTGAAATATTAGATGATATGGAGGATACCTCTTCGGCTTGGCAAAGTAGAGCCAACGTTCCTCAGGGTGACCCTAATGTTATCCACCTTCACAAGGAACTTCATGATCATGGGCAAGCCATAGCTGAGTTGACAACCACCATGAATCAATTGGCCAAGGCTCAACTTTAACAGGTTCAGGGGCCAAAATAGGTAAATGTCATGGAAGGAGTAAACATGATGGTCAACAAGAGAAGACAACGGGGTCAACAAGTTCAAAATAAAACGGATCAATTTGAGCAAAGTGGTAATGGGTACAATCAAGATGATTCATATGATGATCAAAGTGAAGAGGTTCAATATGTCAATAATTACCAAGGTCAACGGAGCAATGATCAAATCAACAACAATGGAGATTACAAGGAAACCAAGGGAATTGGAATAGTGGAAACAACAACAACCAAGGAAATTGGGGTAACAACAATCAAATTTGGGGTAATCAAGAAAACCAAGGCCATTGGGAGGAAATAATCATGGTAATTGGGGTGGAAACAATAATAGTAATTGGGGAGGCAATAACAATCAAGGGGGATGGAACAACAATAATCAAGGAAATTAGGGGTCGGGCTTTCAAAGGCCCCCGATGTATCAACAACCCGCCTCCATACCCGTCACAAGGTCCTAATTCTTCCAACAATGAGATGGGACAGATAGAAAACATGTTCAAGCAAATGATGGAGTAAAATGCCGACTCCAATGCCCAGTTAGCCTCCCACAACACTTCTATCCGCAACTTGGAAGTCCAACTTGGCCAAACTTCTCAAGCTTTGAATACTCGCCCTAAGGGGGCACTACCAAGTGATACGGTAGTAAACCCAAAGGGTGGGAACAATACGGGGCATGCTATGGAAGTGACTACAAGAAGTGGGAGAGGTGGAGTTGCTAGTACCTCTAATCCAAGAAAAATTGTGAATGATGATGTGGTAGTGCAATAAGATGATGAGACAAGTAAAGATGTTTAAGTAAATGATGAAGTGAGGATAGACATTGATGAAAATGTGGAGGAGACACAAGATGATGTGAACCCGTCTAGGGAACATGTGATAGACATACCGGATCCGGTAGTGCCCCAAGTCAAGGCTCCTTTGCCAAGGCCTCCCCACCATATCCTCAAAGGCTCGCAAAGCAAGACAATGAGAACCAATTCAAGAGATTCATTGATATGATGAAAAGTTTGTCCATAAATGTGACATTGGTTGAAGCCTTAGAACAAATGTCGGGATATGCCAAGTTCATGAAGGACTTGGTAACAAAGAAGAGATCAATGAACTGTGAAACGATCAAAATGACACATCATGTGAGTGTCATTGTGAATTCCATGGCTCCAAAGCTAGAAGACCCTTATGCCTTTACAATCCCATGCACTATGGTAGTGCCGATTTCGCCAAAGCTTTATGTGACTTGGGGGCAAACATTAATTTGATACCCTATTATGTGTTAAAAAAATGGGGATTGGGAAAGCAAGACCCACATCCATGAGGTTGCAAATGGCATACCGGACAATGAAGAGGACATTGAGGATAATTGATGATGTGCTAGTACGGGTCGACAAGTTCATACTACCCGCAGATTTTGTGATACTTGACTGTGAGGTTGACTATGAGGTGCCAATCATATTGGGGAGACCTTTCCTAGATACAGGGAAGACCTTTAATGATGTGGAAGCTTGGGAGCTCACCTACGGGTGGTGATACAAAAGTTGCGTTCCATGTTTGCAAGTCAATGAGGAAGCCTAATAGCAGCGAAGTATGTTCGTTTGTCGATCTTGTGATCGAAGTAAATGTTGATGACAAAAGTGTTGTGATTAATGTTGAAGACCCATTGGAAGTTCTGTTATTGAATCATGATGAGGATGAGAAGGAAGGCTTGGTAGAATGTGTCAATGGTTTGCAAGGAATGGGATCCTATACATGTGGACCCCGAAAACTCTCCTTGGACCTTGAGAACTGGAAGACTCCACCAACAAAGCCTTCAATCGAGGAGCCTCCCACATTGGAGTTGAAGCCCTTGCCTTCACACCTCAGATATGAGTTCTTAGGCCCTTGTTCCACACTACCTGTTATTCTTTCCTTGTGCTTAACTAACGTGCAGGTATATTCCACCCTTGCGGTGCTCGAAAGGAGGAAAAAGGCAATAGGTTGGACATTAGCGGGTATTCTAGGTATAAGCCCCGACTTTTTCATGCACAAAATCATATTGGATGAGGATGCCAAACCCTTCGTGGAACATCAAAGAAGGTTGAATGAGGCCACGCAAGAGGTAATTAAGAAAAAGATCATCAAGTGGTTGGATGCAGGGGTTGTCTACCCCATTTCGGATAGTTCATGGACTTCACCGGTACAATGTGTCCCAAAGAAGGGGGCAAGACTATGATCACAAATGACAAAAAAGAGTTGATCCCCACATGAACTGTCACCGGTTGGAGGGTATGCATGGATTATATAAAGCTCAACAAAGTGACTCGGAAAGACCATTTTCCGCTTCTATTGCTTGATCGAATGTTGGATAGGCTTGCCGGATATTCTTATTATTGCTTCTTGGATGGGTATTCCGGATATAACCAGATTCTTATTGCACCTGAAGACCAAGAGAAGACCACCTTCACTTTTCTGTATGGCACATTTGCATTCTCGAGGATGTCGTTTAGTTTATGTAATGCATCGGCTACTTTTCAGCGGTGTATGATGGCAATATTCACGGATATGGTGGAAGATTTACTCGAGGTTTTCCTGGATGATTTCTCGATTGTGGGGGATTCTTTTGAAGATTGTTTGGATAATATTGATAAGGTATTGGCACATTGTGAAGAGACCAATCTGGTGCTTAATTGGGAGAAGGGCCACTTTATGGTCGAGGAGGGCATTGTCCTCGGCCATAAGATCTCCAAGAATGTTATAGAAGTGGATAAAGAAAAAATTGAAGTGATATAAAAACTTCCTCCTCCTTCTTCCTTCAAAGGAGTGAGGAGCATTCTAGATCACGCGGGGTTTTACCGTCGGTTCATCAAGGATTTCTCAAAAGTGGTGAACCCCTTGTGCAAGTTGTTGGAAAAAGATGCCAAATTTGTGTTCAATGATGATTGTATGAAAGAATTTGAGCTACTCAAGTATAGGTTGACTAACACTCCCATCATTACCGCACCAAATTGGAGCTTACCATTTGAGCTCATGTGCGACGTGGCGGTAGGAGAGGTATTGCGGCAAAGAAGCAACAAGATATTCCATCCGGTCTACTATGCAAGTAAGACCATGAACGACGCCTAAGTCAACTATATGGTGACCGAGAAAGAACTCTTAACCATTTTCTTTGCCATGGAAAATTTCCACATGTACCTCATGGGTACCAAAATGATTGTGCACATTGATCACGCAGCACTTCATTATTTGATGAGTAAAAAGGACTCTAAGGCTAGGTTGATACGGTGGGTACTTCTTCTACAAGAATTTGATCTTGAAATCATAGACCGCAAAGGGAGTGAGAATCAAGTGGCGGACCACTTGTCCCGATTGGAAGAGGAGGGGAGGCCCCATGATGGCCTTGAGATCAATGATTCGTTTCCGGATGAACAACTCCTTTCCATGTCTTTGACCGGGATGCCTTGGCTTGCCGATGTGGCCAACATTTTTGTGAGCGAAATTTTCTCGAATGAGTTCTCTTCAAACCAAAGGAAGAATCTCAAACGGTACTGCTTGGATTATTATTTGGACGAGCCATATCTTTTCAAAATTTGCACTGATGGTGTTATCCGGAGATGTGTTCCAGAGGAAGAGCAATTGGGTATTCTTGAAGCTTGCCATTACTCGCCCTATGGTGGTCACCATGGTGGGGCGAGAACTGCTACAAAGGTCCTAAGCTGTGGATTCTATTGGCCTACCTTGTAAAATGACCTAGCGAGCTTGTTAGGCATGGTGATGATTTCCAAAGAGCCGGTGGGATCTCCAAGAAAAGATATGCCTCTCACCACCATCCTCGAGATTGATATTTTCGATGTGTGGGGCATCGACTTTATGGTTCCATTTGTGAGTTCATGTGGGAACACCTATATTCTTGTTGTTGTGGCTTTTCCCAACAATGAAGCACGAAGTGTGGTAGCTTTCTTGAATAAAAACATATTCACAAGGTTTGGCACCCCAAGGACCATCATTAGTGATAGGGGTTCTCATTTTTGCAACAAATCCTTTGACACTGTACTCTCCAAGTATGGTATCTTTCATAAGGTGTCAACCCCGATCACCCCCAAGCAAGTGAACAGGTTGAATTCTCCAACGGGGAGATCAATAGCATTCTATCCAAGACTATCAATGCAAATCAGACTAATTTTTCAAGGAAACTTGATGATGCTCTTTGGGCCTATAGAACAGCTTACAAGGATCCAATTAGTATGTATCCGTACCAGTTGGTGTTTGGGAAAGCAAGTCACCTTCCGGTGGAATTAGAGCACAAGGTCATGTGGGCATGGAAGAAATTGAACCTTGAGTGGGATGTAGCTTCCAATCTTCGGGTGGAGCACTTGAATGAATTTGATGAGTTCTGGTTCCATGCTTACTCGAGTTCGTCCTTGTATAAGGACAAGATGAAGTACCTACATGATAAGTATATCTAGAACAAAGAATTCAAAGAAGGTGACCTTGTTCGTTTATTCAACTCTCGGTTACGAATGTTTCCGGGAAAGCTAAAGTCAAAGTGGAGTGGTCTTTTTGAAGTTGTACATGTGACTACTTTTGGTGCTCTAGATTTGAAAAACAAGAATGGTGAGATCTGTAGAATCAATGGGCACCGGGTGAAGCACTACCGTGGTAAGGTTGATTATGGCCACGTTGTGACATTGATCCATTTCAAATGAATGATGGTAACATGCGTCGTGCCGCGGCGTTAAATCAGGCGCTTCTTGGGAGGCAACCCATGTGTTTTTCTTTATTTTGATTTTCTTCTTATATTAGGCATTATTTTGGAGTAACTGGTTGTGAAGTGTATGTAGAAATTGGTTATGCAGTGCATGAAATTGACAAGGAAAAATTTGGCCAAGTGGTGAAATTGTGCGGACCGCACAAGCCTTTTGTGGCCGCACAATTCTGTGTGCGATCGCACAGCTGGAATGGGGAAAATGCTAACTCTATGAAGTTTGGCTTGACAAAATCCCTTAAGAGTTTGCGGCCGCGACCAAAATTTTGCGAACCGCACAAATTGTGAGGTCGCAACCATTTCTACGCGTACCACAACATTGAAGCAGCTACTGAGCTACAAAGGTAAAGAGTGTGGGCCGCACCAAAATTGTGCGGTCGCACTCAGGTAATTCGGTGGGCCATTAGGGTCAGAGTATAAATAGAACCTTTTGAGACTATTGACACTTTACACACTCTGACCTCTCAAGCTAGACTAAAGCACAATGCACTCTTTATTGTTTTCAATCTCATCTTTTACTCATCAAGGGTTGATTTCCTACTACAGTTCACTACTGGTATGTTGATTTCAATGGATTAATTTCATCTTTTTATTTTCTTTTCTCTTTGTTTTAGTTTTCTTTTTTAGTTAGGGTTAGGTTCATTCCAAATATGTCAAATTGATGCTTCATTCTTGCTTAGAAACATAAGGGTAGTGTTTGAATGCATAATGAGGGATGGGGTTAGTAACATTTATTGTTTAATTGTCACAAATCATGCCTAATTAGTGAAACCCTAGTATTAATCGCACTTAAGTGCTGCTCTAATTTGAATCTCGCGACCGCACACATTTTTGTGCGGTCCGCGCTATGGTATGCGACCGCATACAAAATTTGCGGTCCGCGATACCCTAGATTGAAGGCACTTATGAATGCTAAGATTATGCGGCCGCACTCAATTTTGTGCGGTCTGCGGTTGGTTTTTCATGGCCGCACCCAATTTTGTGCGGTCCGCACAAATGAACTTCAGAGATCCAGCAAAGTGCTTAAGCGGACGCACTCAAAGGTGTGCGGTCCGTGATGGATGTTATGCGGACGCACTTAATTTTGTGCGGTTCGTGGTTGGTTAACTTTAGAGAATCAGTTGTCTGAACATGGTATCTCCGCGGTCGCACTCAAAATTATGCGGTCCACGATGAGAATTATGCAGCCGCACTCATTTTTGTGCGGCCCCCGATGGGCAGTCCATGGTCGCACTCACTTTTGTGCGATCCGCGCTACCCTGTTTTGAGAAGCATTGTCTTTATTTTTAACTGTAATTCTTTAACACATGTTGAACCCCAATTCTAACTGACTTATACTACTTGTGTATTGCAGACAATGGTGCATTCACGTGGTCGAGGTGATACACCCAATGGGAGGGCAGAATCCTCTCGAGGCCGGAGTCGAGGAAAACCTAATATGCCATTATTAGTCCAGAAAGTCTTGGCAAGAAGAGTACCCTCACTAGACCTCCTCCGGACTCCTAGGTCACCAGTGAATACCTCCCATCCTCGGAGACTTCTGAGGGGGATTCTGTGCAGGCACAACCGGGGGCACAATCACAATAATTCCCCGGTCGACTCCACCTAGTCAATGAACCTACCTCCTCCTCTGGTTCTTCTGATGGATCAGATGGAGGTAGTCAGGCATCTAAACCATCTTCCCCACCTACTACAACAGCTGCCCCAATAAATTTTGATGATGATGATGAGGTCCCAGATGACGGGAGAGGGGGTGATACAATTGTGGGAGGCCTGGCTAGGTCAAGGAAGCCGGAGGTGTGGGCTGATATATTTGTGAGTGAGAAGGCTTATGTCAAGTTCCGGGAATGGTGGCCCCAAAGGTCGCTCACTCTTGAGTGACAATTCATAACCAAAGACCTCAGCTCGCACAATCCGAATGTCCTAAAGCAATTTGCGGAGAGAAAAGGATGGAAATATTTCATCGGACGGGTGGTAGATGCCAATGAATACCTCGTCAAGGAAGTTTATGCAAATGTTTCCCACGTAAAAAAGGGTACCAAGGTGATGAAGGTCCGGACTTGAAAATCCGGTTTCATGGCCACACACTGAATGAATATGCAGGATTTGAGGAGGTTGAGGCAGTGCAATACCTGGAGAAGCTAGATTTGGATGATGCAGCTCGTCCATGGCTAGCTGAGATACTAGCTATTCCAGGGACAACACCTGCATGGCTCACAGCTGGAGTTCCAATAGTCAGAGCCACCCTTAACTTTGAAGCAAAGGGTGGAAAACATTCGTGTGCAGCCGTCTTGACCCGTGTCAGCATGAGAATGTCCTTCCACTCACTCGGGTAGTATTTCTAGCTTCCATCATGGCAGGCTATCCGATTAATGTGGGGAAACTAATGTCCTACAACATCTCCAATGCAGTCCAGAAAGAAGAAAGATCATATCCCTACCCCAACATCTTTACTGAGTATTTCCAAGATCAAGGGGTAGAGAAGAGGCATTTTGATGTTGAGGTGAAGTCTAAGAAGCCTTTCTCATGTTACCACCTCCAGGGAGCGGACAACCCTAAACTCAAGGGAAAAGCCACTACCTCCACTGGCTAGTTTAAAGAGCCAGGGGTAGTGTCCATCGTGTCAGTTGTTTAGCCCTCCACAACAGCCAGTACTTCTACTGGAGCAGCTGCCATGCCTCCTCTATCCTTACAGCCATCCCTCTCAGTGCCACTGCCAGTGCCCACATCTTTCACCTACCCCTAGACTGCATTGCGGGTTTCACATACATTATCCAGTCTCAACAAGTGGATGCAGGCAGCTACCACAAAGCAGATTGTCATATCCAGTGCAATGGAAGCACAGTCTTCAGCCCCATCACAGCTTCAGGTGCCCCCATCAGTGGAGGACTCTTTGAAGAAGATTCTGGACAACCAGAATAAGATTCTGGATGACCAGAAAAAGACCCGAGACACTCTTGATACACATGGGAGGATTGTCAAGGATTGAGGAAAGCAGGTGAAAAAGATGCGGAAGACTCATACATATAAGGAGTCGGAGGAGAAGTTGAGAAAAGAGGTTGAGAAGATTGATTCTGCTGGTGATATTCCACTAGACTGACTCATAGAGGAGGAGACAGTCCCAAGCACATGCAGCAGTGCCCGAGGCATCAGAGGCATCAGCCGGCCAGTCTGAGGAGTCGGTTGCCACTTCACACAGTGCTGAGGAGCTGATTCAGATGCTCAGCAACCCCATAGTCCCCCAATCAGAGGATGTGGAGATCCAATTAGAGGATACAGAGGGCGCTGATGAGCCCATGCATTCTGAGGACCCTGTTCATGTTGAGGATCCAATGTAGACAGAGACCACATATGGAGTTATCTTTACTCTCTACCCCTTTCCCTGTTCTTATTTGTTAATAGCATTGAGGACAGTGTTATTTTTCATTTGGGGGTGGTCCATTTTGAGTTGATGACATTTGGTATGTAATAACCATTATAGTGTTTTTCTTTATCGTTATTTATCTTTATTTTCACTTTTGGTATGTATATATTTTTATGTATATAGTTATGATGACATTTGGTATGTATATATTTTGATTTGATGACATTTGGTATGTAATAACCATTATAGTGTTTTTCTTTATCGTTATTTTTCTTTATTTTCACATTTGGATGTATATATTCATTTTCATTATATATATATATATATATATATATATATATATATATATTCCCTTTACTTCATTTTGTACATATTCAGCTTGCTTTCCGTAGTTTACTTCATAACTTCTTTTGTTGTTTTTCCTTAGTAGCATAGCTTCTTATTTCCTTTAGTATCTTCTTTCTAAGTTGTTAGCTTCTTTTTTATGTTTTGGTGTGAATAATAAGCCTTGGTTTTTCTTACTGTCGCGGCTCTTTCCAAAGGTGGATGTTGTGTGAACCGGGTGGCTCTACCCAACGATGGATGGCGTGATAACCTTCTTAAGGGATTGAGTCCGTTTTCTTTATGTTTTGGAATATATAGTAGTAATGAATAAAAGTATCTCAAGAAGGCTTCACTTGGTACTAGCACATTTACCTTAGACCTTATGGTTAGAAACAAGTTGATTGGCAAAGAATAGCTCTAGTTGTGACCTTTAGACTCTTGTGTTGACTAAAACAATCATCGAGTGGTTTCTTTGAGCCATTTGTGATTTTCAATCTTAGCTAGGGTTGTTGTCGGCCCTCGACTCTATTCTCTTTAATAATCCAGCAGCATGAGAGGTGAGGTATTGAATTGCAAGTCCAAGTTTCGTGCCAATAATTCTAGAACTTGCCTTGAATGTTTGTCTAGGCGAAATTCTAAGTGTAGCTCGACTTGAGAAATGATTGTAGGCTCTCCTTGATCCAATTTGAAACTTGAAAGCTTCCGTAGCCTACCAATGTGATATCCCTAGTCAACCCCTTTGAGCTTAATCCTTTTTCATTCAATAGCCACATTACAAGCCTTTACCCGTTTTATAATGACCCTCTCTTGGAACCCGATCTTTCCTTGGCATTCGTGATAAGCAATTGGAAAAAGCATAAGTTTGGGGGAGAGACGAGGTATTTGAAATTGATAAAAGGTACAAAGAATAAAAATAAATGAAGAAAAGGAAAGGCAAAGAAAAGGAATAAAGGCCAAAAAGAAATATTTCAAAAAGAAAGTAAAAGTTGAAGAGATTCAAAGAAAGCAATGATGAAAGGCATGGAGTGATTAAAAAGGAGAAAAATGATTGTCATGAGCAAGAAAGAGTTACAGTGTTTCTATCTAGTTCCCATAAGGAAGAAGAAAATGACTCAAAGAGTCAAGAAAGTATGGGCCGAAAAGAGAAAATGGAGTGCTTAAGGAAAGATGAAACCATCCTATGTTGATAAGTTCTACCTTGATCCAAAAGCCTTCAGTAAATTCCTGAAAAATCCCTATATGATTTCAAGTTGAGTGAGCTTACATTAGTGGTGATTTACATAAGGGGCAATCTTATGGTACTTAGAGACGGGTTTGTGTCATTCTTTTGAGAGATGAGCGCACTTAGTCACAATCCTTGTTTTGAGTGTTACATTCTAAAGTGAGAATTGCTCATGGAGAGTAGAGGAGGAGGAGTTTGGGTTCAACAATGACCTACGTGATAGAGCGAGCTTCCTTGATGAATTGAGTCAACTCTTGATGCTCTAGTGTCACATTAGAACTATTGTACTCAAAAGGTCACACCATGATGTTGTTAATAAGTCATTTGTATTGAGGGTAATTATTAGTCCCAACTGATGCATGATTGATTCACCTTAGGCCAGCTGACGTGAATTACCTTATTTGCTTGAGGACAAACAAAAGCTTAAGTTTGGGGGAGTTGATAAGTAGGGATTTTAACCTATTATTTGCTCTCTTTTACTTGTGTTTTAGGACAAAAATGCTTGAAGGTATTCCCGGAAAGTAATAAAATATGCTTGCTTGTAGGAATTGTTCAAAATGAGCCAAAGGAACCATAATAAACTCACAAAGGATTCAAAAGTTGAACAAAAACCAAGACTGTGAAAAGAGATCTGAAGCGCAGACCGCACAAATATTGTGCAGCCGAGAAAGCCATGATGCGGCCGCGATCATAATAATGCGGTCTGCATAAGGGAGATTCAGAGAGTGTGATTTTGGGATAAATGATGAGCGTGAACCGCACCACAAATGTGTGGCCGCGATTGAAATTACGTGGACCGCGATGACTGAGATTTAGAGAGCTGACAAGTTGAGCAAAGAGAGAAGTGCGGACCGTACCAGAATTATGCGGCCATGAAAGTACCTTGTACGGACGTGATCAAAATTATGCGGTCCGCAAGATGAAGAATCAGAGAGTTGATTTCAAGCCAAACTCAAGCAAGTGTGGACCGCATCACTTTTATGCGGCCGCATAATCTGGGGCGCGACCGCACTTGGAATTATGCGGTCCGCGAAAGCTCAGCTCAACCCAGATCCAAAAGAGAAGAACGCGGACCACATCAAAATTATGCGGCTGCGAAAGCAAGAGTGCTGTCGCACTCAGAATTATGCGGTCGCACAACCTCCGCAGGGGTATTTTTATCAGATATTTTCAGCTTAGTATAAATAGAACCTTTTGCCATTTTTAGGTTATGTTATGTTTTGTATGAGCACGTGAGACGGCTGGGTTTTCTGTTTTTGGAAATTTTGTACTAGATTCACCTATTAACATTAGATTTTCATCTCTTAACCTATTATTATGAATTTTATCTTTAATTTCTGTTATTTCCATAAGTAACTAAACCCATAGCTAGGATTGTGACCCAAACCTAGTGTGGGTATTTGATGGGTATTTGATTTAAGGGCTTGAATGTGTATGTGTTAGTGATATTTAACCTAATTTTGCTAGAACTATAGAATTAATGGTTGCAAACATTAATTCATGCCTTTTTGACTAAGTCTCTACTTGAGAAAGTGGGACTAAGTCTAGGAAAACTAGGCTAATAAAGAGTTAAACCTAGAGATAGTAATACCTGGCTTGAGCTAATATCACTTGAATTGCATGAATACCCATTTGGACTTGAGAAAGCCAAATTGGGAAAAATCACTCAAACTACCGAGAGGTATAGAGTGAGCACCCGAGTGTGATAACTATATTACAATCCCAACTAATCAAGCTTGCCCTAGAATTTTGCTACTCGTTAGATATCCACCTAGGTAGAAGTCACTACCTTAGTCTCTTTAAACACTTGAAAAACAACAACAAAAATATTGTCCTTAGTTTCAATTATTGCAATCTTTAGAGTAAAGTTAGAAGTAGAAATCAAACCAAAACTTGTGGAAGTGTAATTAGAATCAAAACTCGCATCTAGCTTAGATATAAACCAAATTCCAAATAATTAACTCCCTGTGGATTCGATCTGGACCTAGTTGGGTTAAAACTACATCGACCACCCTCTCTACTCAATAGTAGTGTAGGCTTGGACCCGATTATTTTTGGCGTCGTTGCTGGGAAGTTAGACGATCTTAGCTATATATCTAAGTGTTTGTGTGTTTTGTTTTTCTTTCCTTCCGTTTTTCTAATTTTGTGTGTCAATTGCTTTTAGGTACCAAATGGCTTTTAACAACGGGGCCGTCAGAAAAATTCCGCTGGTGGAGTAGATGACGAAACAGTGGATGAGGTTTATCTTGAACCTCAAGTACAAAGAAGAGTCTGCCCACCTCATGACAACATTCCAAACCCTCCCCCACCTCCACCAAGGGCAGCACAACGGGTGTTGCCCAACGAAGGTTGCGCGAGTGCAATAGTCCCGCCCCGGATTAGGGCGGGCAACTTTCAAATAACCAATGCCATGCTTACACTGTTGGAACAGAGGCGTTTCTTCACACGAGCTCCACACCAAAATGCTATAAGCATCTCAAAGGTTTTGTTGACACATGCTGGGGGAGCAAGCGGACTAATGTCTCCGAGGACGCATTGAGGTTAAGGCTTTTCCCATTTTCTCTAAGAGGGAAGGCTTAAGATTGGCTTGAGAGGTTACCCAACCATTCCATCCACACTTGGGATGAGTTGGCAGAGAAGTTCATAGCAAAGTTCTTTTCTCCGAGACATATGGCAACATTGAGAGATGAGATCCAAGATTTTAAACAAGAGCCAAATGAATCGTTACATGAGATTTTGGAGAGGTGCCGCTAAAATGGTAAAAGAATGCCTTAACAACGATATGACCGAGGCAATGATCCAGTAAACCTTTTATAGGGGGATCAACACAACTAACCAGTGTGTGGTGAATCAACTTGCCAAGGGTTACTTCATGAACACGCCGTACTCTAAAGCATGTGAAATATTAGATGAGATGACAGATACCTCTTCGGCTTGGCAAAGTAAAGCCAATGTTCCTCAGGGTGACCCTAATGTTATCCACCTACACAAGGAACTTCATGATCATGGGAAATCCATAGCTGAGTTGACAACCACCATGAATCAGTTGGCCACCCGATTGCCTTACGCGTTCGCATTCTTGGCCTTGCGTTCGTGAAGAGTAGGCGACCCAGTCATCGCGTTTGCGTGGGTCTTCTCACGATCGCGTAAAACATTTTTATGGGCTCCTCTAGTTTAGCCATTGCGATCATGAGAGGTCTTGGTGGAGATTGCGTATAAGGGCCCCTGGGCAGAATCGACTTTAGAAAACGGGACTTAAGCCTTTATGGGGTCATTTATTTCAATCTTGGGCTATTTGAGAGATCTTAAGGAGGGTATTTAGACCTAGCCTTGTGATGTAAGTAATTTCTACCTAATGTGAGTTTAATACATAGCTTATGGGTAGATTATAACATGGAAATTAGTGAAAATCATAGGTTTAGAGGAAAACCTAGGTTTTTGATAAAAATAGATTTTTACCACGAAAATGGTTATGGAACTTAATGAAAATCATACATTTATGTTCTTAAGGTTACGGGTAACAACTTCTTCGAAAATTTTCGGAACACGGGCACGTGGGCCCGGGGATGAATTTTTAGGAATCTTGCAAATCGAGTTGGGGAATATCTTAATAGTTGGGATATGAACTTTAAGCCTATATTGTTTAGTCTTTACACTAATTGGATAGTTTTGGATTGTTCGGGACAGAATTGAGGGTTGAGGCATAATCTTGGACCGGAAAGTAGGCCTTGGAGCGAGGTAAGTCTAACCTTGTAAGAGGAAAATTTCCCCATAGGTGAATTTAATTAATATGTGATCATTTGTCGGGGGGGGGGGGGGGGGGGGGGGGCTATGTACGTACTAGGTAACGAGAGTCCGTACTTAGCTACTAATTATACTTATGTCCGGGTAGTTTTAGGTCTACATCATGCTTGTTGAAATGGTTACCCATTTATGTTATTGTTTGCCTTGAGAAATAGTGGGAATAAGTTGTTTGCTAAACGTTTTGGAAGGAGTTGAAATTGTTATATAGATTGGGATCTTAAAGGTTTTCATTTGAACTTCGTACTTTGAAAAGTATGGAAGAATTCTATAATAACTTAAGAAATCTAAATGCAATCGCGTCGCATGTATGATTCGCGAGCGAGATAATTCTTCACATTTATATTTGACTGCGTCACATGTATGATTCGCGAGCGGGGTAATTCTTTAAATTTATGTTTGACTGTGTCGCATGAATGATTCGCGAGCAGGGTAATAGATGCATCTATAGTTCGCTCCGTTCAACCCTCGACAATGCACAATTACATTTATGTTGGATAAGGCTGAATGTCCTCGGTGGAATTTGTGTGTGATAATAGTACTGGAATCCTTTTTTTATAATTTGTATACATTTACTGTTTTAGAGGCCATTCGTTTAAATAAAGGAAGTGTTTTGGATTTCTTAAATATGATAAAGAACCGTTTAGTTATTTTGTGTTCTGAGTTTATCGTTATTTCTATATATCGTGCTTATTTAGAATCATACATTATTATATTGTTGGTCCTAGTATGTGTCGAAGTCGACCCCTCGTCACTACTTCTTCGGGGTTAGACTAGATACTTACTGGGTACATATCTTTATGTACTCATGCTACGCTCCTGTACTTGATTGTACAGGTTTTGAAGCGGGCGCATTTGGTCACCAGTCCAGCGCATAGAGTTCGAGACTACCGGTAAGATGCCCTTTTGAGCCATTCTGTAGCAGCTCGTGTCTTCCTTATGTTTTATTTTCTGTCTACTTATTTCCAGACAGTAGGCTAGCTTTTGGTTTTGTATATTCTACTAGATTGCCCATATATTTGTGACACTAGGTCTTGGCACACACACTAGTAGACTTTTGATATTTTGGATCTTATTTAAATGATTGCGGTTGCACTTATTGTTCCGTCCTAATCATGCTACATCGGTAAATATTAAAAATATTTTCAGTTAATGTAGAGTATTATTTACTTAGTGATTTACTCTATTCAGGAGATTTTTAGTTTAATTAGTGCTGGCTTTCCTAACAATGGTGTTGGGCTCCATCACAGCCTAATACGAAATTGGGTCGTGACAACATGGTATCAGAGCTCTAGGTTCACGTAGATCTCACAAGTTATGGGCAGGTCTAATAGAGTTTTGCAGATCGGTGCGGAGACATCTGTACTTATCTTCGAGAAGTTATAGGATGTTAGGAAACTACTCTTTATTCTTCCACTATCGTGAAGTTGATGGTATATTAAGTTTCTTCCTTCTATTCTCACAGATAGTGAGGACACGTACGACAGACATTCCAGACCCAGGAGGAGCCGCTCCCCTTGTTGCCAGAGGCAGAGGCCGGGGGAGGGAACCGGCCTGAGGTAGGGAGAGAGGGCATCCCAGAGTTGTCCCAGTAGCACCACCAGTGGATCCAGTGGAGGATCACATTGTTGAGCAGTAGGGTGAGGTGCCTGCCACGCAGCCAACTCTGATAGATTTCATGACAGTGCCGGGCTTTCAGGAGGTTATGGGATGTATGATGCACAGACCCCTACTACTTAGGCTCCTAGGCACGCAGCTGCAGTATATCAGACCCCGGGTACACTACCCGTGGCCGGGAACCCAGCCTGTAGCAGCAGTTGCGCCTGATCCTAGACCAGCTGCTATCGGCGAGCTGCAAAAGCTTTTAGACAGGTGGACTAGGATTCACCCTCAGGTATTTGGGGGTGAGCGACATGACAAGGACTTTATTGATAGGTGTAGGGACAGACTGCACAACATGAGCATATTGGAGTGTCACAGGGTGGATTTCACTACCTTCCAGTTGGAGGGAAGGGCCCGTAGATGGTGGAAGTCTTATCTTCTTGGCAGACCAGCAGATGCTCCTCCCATGACTTGGGACCCGTTTACACAGCTTTTCTTGGATATATATATATTCCACCCTCTCAGAGGGAAGAGTTGTAAGGTCATTTCAAGCAGCTCGAGCAAGGTCAGATGTCAGTGAGTGATTATGAGGCGAGATTTTCTGAGTTGTCTCGCCATGCACTTATGATACTTCGTACCGATGCAGAGAGGGTGCGAAAATTTGTTTCGGGGTTGCACCGCACTATTCGGGCTAGCATGGCCTGAGAGGTTAAGATGGCCACTGGTTATCAGATAGTAATAGAGATTGCTCGGAGGATTGAGGGTTACCGCCAGAGAGGTAGAGATCAGATGCAGCAGGACTAGAGGACCCATTTTTCTGGAGAGTTTAGAGGTGTCCTGGTCAGGGGAAGAGGTCAATTTTGGAGGGCTCATCCTAGTAGGCGCACACATCCAGCACCATCAGCTCCTTTAGGTGTTCCAGCGCGACCCTATTTCAGCGTCATGCCAGAGAGTTCATAACGCTCATCAACCATCCAAGGTTCTCTTAGTGGGTATCCAGGTCATCAAGGTCAAACTTGGGGGAAACAGTCTATGGTATAGAGAGGTTGTTATGAGTGTGGAGTTCCGGGTCACATGAAGAGATCATATCCCAGGCTTTGGGGCAAGGCAGTGCAGCCCATGATTTCAGCTCCAATAGTCGCACCAGCCATCCGGCTGCCCAGAGGCGAAGGGCAGGTGGGTAGGGGTCGTCCTAGAGGTAGAGGTCAGGTAGGGGGCCAGTCAGGTGGCGCTCCAACTAGATTCTATGCTTTTCTGGCCAGACCAGATGCAGTGGCCTCAGATGGCGTGATCACATGTATTATTTCAATATGCAGTAGGGATGCTTCGGTTTTATTTGATCCAGGGTCTACCTACTCATATGTGTCATCTCTGTTTGCTCACTTTCTGGATATTCCTCGAGAGTCCTTGGGTACTCTTGTTTATGTGTCCACTCTTGTGGGTGATTCTGCGGTTATGGATCGGATCTATCGGTCCTGTGTGGTCAGCTTATGTGGTTACGAGATGAGACCAGACTTTCTGTTACTTGATATGACCGACTTTGAGGTCATCCAGGGCTTATCTCAATATCGTACCATCCTTGATTTCCATGCAAAGAGTGTTACCTTAGCGATGCCAGAGTTTCCGAGGTTGGAGTGGAAGATTTCGTCTGTCAGTACATCCAGTCGGGTTATCTCTTTTTTGAAGTCTCGACGTACGGTCGAGAAGGGTTGTCTGGCTTATCTACCTTATGTTCAGGACACCACCGCAGAATCTTCGACGATCGATTCGATGCCAGTAGTCCGGGAGTTCGCCGATGTGTTTCCTTCTAACCTTCCTGGCATGCCGCCAGATCGTGACATTGATTTATGCATTGACTTGGCTCCCTGCACTAAGCCTATATTCATTCCATTGTACCGTATTTCTCCGAAAGAGTTGAAGAAGCTGAAGAAGCAACTTGAGAAGTTGTTAGCAAAGGGGTTTGTCAGACCGAGTGCATCCCCCTGGGGTGCACCAGTGTTATTTGTGAAGAAGAAAGATGGAACTATGCGGATGTGCATTGATTACCGCCAGTTGAAAAAAGTTACCATCAAGAACAAGTACATGTTGCCGCGTATAGATGATTTGTTTGACCAATTTCAGGGTGCCAGGGTGTTTTTTAAGATTGACTTGAGCTCGGGGTAGCATCAATTGAAGATTCGGGACTCTGATGTTCCGAAGACTGCCTTCCATACTAGATATGGTCATTATAAGTTTCTAGTAATGTCCTTTGGTTTGACTAATGCCCCAACGGCATTCATGGACTTGATGAACAAGGTGTTCAGGCCTTATATTGATTCCTTTTTTATCGTCTTCATTGATGAAATCTTTATTTACTCACGCAGCTTGGGGACAATGAGCAGCATTTAAGAGTAGTGATCCAGACTTTGCGGGAACAAACGTTGTATACTAAGTTCTCCAAGTGCGATTTTGGTTAGATTCTGTGGCATTCTTGGGGCATGTGGTGTCAGACGAGGGTATTAAGGTGGATCTCAAGAAGATTGAGGCAGTTTAGAGTTGGCCTCGTCCTACTTCAGCGACTGAGATCAGGAGTTTCGTGGGGTTAGCAGGTTACTATCGCCAGTTTGTGGAGGGATTTTCATCCATGGGAGCACCTTTGACTAGATTGACCCAGAAGGGTGCTCCGTTCCGATGGTCCGATGAGTGTGAAGCGAGCTTTCAGAAGCTCAAGACAACTTTGACCACATCACCGGTTCTAATACTACCTTCTGGATCGGGGATGTATACCGTATATTTCGACGCTTCAAGCATTGGCTTGGGTTGTGTATTGATGCAGGAGGGAAGAGTTATTGCATATGCTTCACGTCAGCTAAAGCCCCATGAGAAGAATTACCCTATGCACGATTTGGAGTTGGTCGCGATCGTTCATGCTCTTAAGATTTGAAGGCATTATTTATATGGAGTGCCTTGTGAGGTTTATACTAATCACCACAGTTGCAGCATTTGTTCAAGCAAAAGGATCTCAATTTGAGGCAGCGCGGATGGCTTGAGTTACTGAAGGACTATGACATCACTATTATTTATCATCCGGGCAAGGCGAATGTAGTCGAAGACGCCTTAAAAAGGAAGGCAGAGAGTATGGGTAGCTTGACATTCATATCAGCAGAGGAGAGGCTACTAGTTTTGGACATTCAGTCCTTGGCTAACAGACTTGTGAGGTTGGACATTTCAGAGCCCATCCGAGTTCTTGCGTGTGTTGTTGCTCAATCTTCACTATTGGAGAAGATTAAGGATCGACAGTTTGACGATCCGCACTTGGCAGTCCTCAAAGAGACGGTACTACAGGGTGGTGCCAAGGAGGTTTCTATGGGCGAGGATGGTGTTCTGCGAATCCAGGGTCGTCTATGTGTTCCTAATGTTGATGGCTTGAGGGAGAGGATCCTAGAGGAGGCACACAGTTCTCGATATTCTATTCATCCAGGTGCCACGAAGATGTATCGTGACCTGAGACAACATTATTGGTGGCGGCGGATGAAGAGGGACATAGTTGAGCATGTTGCTAGGTGCCTAAATTGCCGGAAGGCTAAATATGAGCATCAGAGGCCAGGAGGCCTACTCCAGAAGATGACTATACCCGAGTGGAAGTGGGAGCACATCACTATGAACTTCGTGGTGGGATTGTCGCGGACCTTGCGGAAGTTCGATGCAGTTTGGGTCATTATTGATAGGATGACCAAGTCGACATACTTCATTCCAGCAGCTACTACTTAGAGGTTGGCCTAGATTTACATTCGGGAGATAGTCTGATTACGTAGTGTACCTGTTTCCATCATATCATATAGAGGCCCTCAGTTCACTTCGCATTTCTGGAGAGCCGCGCAGAGTGAGTTGGGCACCCGTGTAGAACTCAGCACAGTATTCCATCCACAGACCGACGGGTAGTCAGAGCGGACAGTTCAGATATTGGAGGACATGCTAAGGGCATGTGTGATTGACTTTGGGGTCAGTGGGATCAATTCTTGCCACTAGCCAAGTTCGCTTATAACAACAGTTACCAGTCCAGCATAGAGATGCCTCTATTTGAGACTTTATATGGTCGGCGATATTGTTCTCCCATCGGGTGATTTGAGTATGGCGATGCTAAGTTATATGGTACAAATTTGACAAAGGACGCCTTGGATATGAGATAGCTAATTCAATTATTTTAATATAAAATAAATTTTGAAACTAACAAATACACATAACTAAATGTGGGACAAAATAATTCTGTATTTTAGCCCAAAATTATTATCTCTTAGCCCACTCACCAAATGACCCCTAAGCTCTCAAGGACAAAGGTCCCAGGAATCATGTGACATAAACATCAAGAGGAGAGTGACCACTAAATGTTATTTACACTAGGGCTGGCTAACGGGTCGGGCCCAGGCCAAACGGGTCAAGTGGGCCGGGCCAAACAGGTTGCGGGCTATGCGGGCCCGGGCTTTACGGGCCCGAGCTAAACGGGCTATGTGGGTGGAACCGGCCCCCCCACGGGCCTAAGCCCACATGGGCCCGGGCTAAGCGGGCCAGGCCCGGGGGCCAAACGAGCCTAAACGGGTCCGGCCTATTTTTTTTTAAATTTTTTTATGTATGACAATTTCTTGTAAATCTTTGGGATATAAATATTGTAATTCATATTTAAACACAAAAAATAGTAAGTTTCTTCAAATTAATAATAATAGTACTTCAAACTTGCACTAATATTGCATAAT
>MDKH01196632.1:0-15771 GCA_005239495.1 Nicotiana undulata | reverse complement strand
AATCACCTCTCAAGCCAAATTTCAAATTCTTTAGAAACCCCACAAGTTTATTAACTCCATTTTCCCTCATTTGGATCTGAAACCAGTCAAATCAAGCCCGTTTTACACCAAATTCACAGATAGGACAAATAACATATAACAAACCTGTTCCAGGCTCCGAAACCGCAATACGGGCCCGGTAACACGGTTTTCACATAATTATTCATTTTCAAAAGCCTTTATTATTTTTAGAAAATAATTTTCTTTAAAAATTCATTTCTCGGGCTTGGGACCTCGGAATTCGATTCCGGGCATACGCCCAGGTCCCATATTTTCCTACGGACCCTCCGGGAGCGTCACATCACGGGTCCGGATCCGTTTACCAAAAATGTTGACCAAAGTCAACTTTATTCAATTATTGAATTCAAAAATCCCATTTTTATCAAATTTTCACATGGAAGTCTCCCGGCTACCTGCCCGGGCTGGCACGCATATCGAGGTGAGATTAACGGAGGCTTTTGAGGCCTCAGAACACAGATTTAGCTGGAATTACTTAGGATGACCTTTTGGGTCATCACACAGGTTCCCCTATTACTTCATCATCTTGGATTCAATCCCCATTTTCATCCTTGATTTTGTGGATAAAATCTTTCTTCTTCTACACCGTATCAATCTATGAAAATATTTGGAATTGGCATCACTATCCTTGAACCATTGCAACTGTGTGTTTTTTAGAACTTCTTCTTCTAGTTTCAAGTGTCTGGTGTATTGAGCATGTATATCATGCATGTTTTTTCTGTCCCGATGATCATTGAATGCTGCCCATTTTTCTTCTGCTTCTTTGACCTTTTGTTCAAATTTTTCCGATTTTTAAAGATGTCACCATCTTGTTGTCCTAGACCACTTACTCAAAGAACTAGAAAAAACCTTGAGTTTTTTATGAAATATCCACATAGCACTTCCATTGATAGGACTATTCCACACTTCCTGAACTAGAGGCATAAAAGATTCATTCTCCACCCAAAATTTGAGGAATCTAAAGTATTTCTTGAATGAGTTTTGTCTCACATTCATCTACATCAGAAGAGGAGAATGATCTGAGCCAGTTGAAGCCAAGTGAGTGATGGTTGTTGCAAGAAATGAGCTTAGCCAGTTGTCATTAGCTATAACTCTGTCCAATCTTTTCCATATAATAAAGCATGGACCCCTTCCATTAGACTAAGAGTATCTAGGTCCATAGAAGCCCAAGTCTGCCAGACCACATTCCTCAATAATGCTTAGAAAGTAAATGCTTTTATTAATCTGGTTGGGAATTCCCCCAATCTTTTCCCAATGAAAGCAATAACATTGAAGTCCCCAATTACACACCAAGGAATATTACATATAGTAGATCTATGTCTCAAATTCTTCCAGGCTGGAGCTCTTAATGATGGTTTGCACTTGGAATACACAAATGTAAGCAGAAAAATTTCACCAAGTTCAACATGCTACAGTTCAATGGTCATTTGATGTTCATCCTGATCCAAAAGAGTGTCAGTGAAGTCTTGATCCCAGAAGAGCCAAATTTTTTAATTGATATTGGCGGCAGATTGGTTCAAAGAGAGTTGGATTCTGAAGTAATCAAGGTAGAAATCAAGGTTAGGGTTGTCCTGTAATGGTTCCAGCAAAGCAATGAAGGAAAGTTTGTGAATTTGTTTGAGTGTTTTGAGCCTCTCATTAGCTCTAGAGGTTTTGATACCTCTATCATCACAAATGATTGTACTAATCATTTAAGAATGATTGGGGGTTCTTGATTTTGGTGGATTCCTGCTGCTTAAAGCAGCTTTGCTTCTAGTAAGTCTTGCTGAAGGTCTCATTCTGGAAGGTTTCTCATGAGAATATGTGACATTGTCCTATTCAGAAACGCCATTAACGACTGTCAATAGGAGGTCACAATGTTGATCTTTATCACCACCATCACTGAACCCATCATCTTCTTCTGAAACCCTAGTTAACTCATCTTCAGATTGTATAGGTCTGTACTCATCATCATTCTGACCTGAAGGTGAGTGTCTGTTGAAGGAGAGTATCAGAGAAGATCGATTCCCCGGGTCTGGTTCAGTAGTTTCTATAGGTGTGTTTTTTCTTGGAAGTGTATCTTTGTCAGAGTGTGCCACTGCCATATGAATGTCATCTACATTAACAAATTGACAACTATCCCCTCGGTTTGAAATGTGTCTTGTCATTGGTGAAGGTGAGTGAGAGTAGTTCTCGGGAGCCTTATCAAGAGGTTCCTTTGAAGGTTCAACTATGTTGATACCTGCATTTTTCCTCTGGAGAGCTCTTATCTTTTTCTGACTTGGTTTATTTTTCTGTCTTATATGTTGAATGAGAGTATTGTGAACAACATGACCTTTGCCTTTGTCCATTCTTTTTACTGCATGTTGTTCTGCTTCGCAATGATCATCAAAAAGACCCTGAGTTGTATTTGGTTGAGTGACAATAGTAACAGAGGTTCTAGAATCATTCCTATGGTCAATCAAAGGTGTTAAAGCACACTGATGCAAAGCATAAGGAATACCCTCCCCTTTTAGATCCCCATCCTGCATGGTTAAGGTTATCTCCTGACCATTCTCTTTTCCTCCATTAAGTTCCGCATTATTCACATCATTAACATGGGAAAGGGAGGGAGGAGGATTCTGAGCCACAGAATCAACATCATTCTCCAATGCACTTGGGGGAATGGTAGAAGTAGAGGTTGTCATACTTGTTTTAGTATTCTATTATTTAGATTTTTCAATTACTTGAGAATATGTATTTGAATGCATCATACGGTGGTTATTTGATGTTTGATTTGGTACGTACATTTGATGTTACTTCTTGTTCTACTGATGTTGTTCCCTGAAGTGCTTTCTTTTCTGATTTTTCCATTCAATGTTTGAAGGAGTGACCCCTGATGTTTGGTGTTCCTGAAGGCTTTATTTAGGTGCAATACTGGCTTCTTTATGTTGGTGTTCTTGTTGTTGTTTTCCTTGGTTTTGGCTTGTTGATACTTCCCCTGAATGATTTTCCTGTTGTTGGTTTTCTATGATACCTTCCTATGTGAGAGAGTCCTTTTTTCTTTTATTTTCTTCATCTTCGATTCTAGCTGGACGGGATGTTGAAGTATGGTTCAAGTGCTTGCAATACATGCAATAGTCATTGATGTTCTCATATTGCACTTCCAGCCATTTTCCATCACCATTAACATCTTGGTTCTCGTCAAATCCTAGACACACATGGTGTGGTCTAGGTTTTGTAAGATCAATTTGCATCTTGACTTTGGCCACACTTCCTTTTGTTTTTTGAATGAAGCCAGGTCTAAGTGTAGATCTTTCCCAATTGAATATATATAGTAAACCTGTGAGGACTCCATGTAATAGAAATGCTGAGGTAGTTCAGGGATGACAATTCATATAGGAATTACAGGAGAGTCTTCAGTTGGATTGAAGGTGGGTGTCTAGGCTTGTAGCTTCATTATTTGGCCATGTTTGTACATAAATTGCCTATACAGTGACATGATCATACTCATTGTCTAGGTCTATATAGACAGTCCTAGCATTAAAGTGTGCTATCTTTACTCCACCTTTCAATTCAGTTTGAGTGACAAAGCTTTTTTTGATAACCTCCATTCTAGGCATGGTGTTGGAAAACTTTCCCACAATTGTGTATTTCCACCTGGCTGCAAGCTTGACCATGTAGTCACTTCTGTTGAAGATCACTATTGGTTGACCTTGTTTTGTTGTGATCCTAGGTGGTGTGAACTCTATCAGTTCAATTTCTGTTTCATGTATTGCTCTCAGTTTGGTTTCATATGAGTGAGTGACTATGGGTGGTGGTGGGGCAGGGGAATTATTTAGTTGTTTGGCCTTAGGGATAGGATCTTGGGTCTAGATTTTGGTGTTGGTGTTGGATTTAGTTTGATTTATTGTTGGGTCTGGTGTGATGACTTTGGTGCGGCTAGGCTTGTCAAAGTTCGATGAAACTTTAGGGAGGTTATTATTGTTGGTGTTAAGCTGGTTTCTTGGTACATGTAATTTTTCTGCCTATAACAATGTGATGGTTTCGGTTTAGTTAGAGTTATTATGATGGTGAACCTTTAGGTGCTTTTTCTCTGGACTGAGCTTCTACAATGACCAAACTAGTGGCAAAAAGTAATGGAATTAAATTATTGTTTTGGCTTGAAGTGTTACCCAGTATACTGGTACTGTTGCTTGATTGATTATGAGGGTACACATCTTTATCACTTTGTATTGTAATCAAGTCAGTAGGAGTATCTTTTGCATTTTCTCGAGAAGCTGATAGATCATCAGTTACAGAGGTGAGATGTGGTGACAACTGAGCAATTGAAGTTAGATGGAGATGGATTAGACACAATCTCCTCACCTACAGGCACTATTTTGCATAAATTTTGTCCAACTTGGACATCTGTATCCCCATGCACGATTTGATCAGGGGGTCGATTCCGGTGGTGGAATGTTAAGAAATTTGATGTACTGATAGCTTTTTAGGTGGAGAAGAGTATCCACTGCTTGGAATTCAAAGAATTGGCTTAGAAATTAGCTGAGGATTTTCAGAAGCTCCCAGGTGAATTTCTTTCCCCAAAGATATCGCCATCAAATTTGTAACATCTGGATTAGTTTTGGCAGGGGAGCTTTGATGGGGTTTGTGCGCATTGTCAAGGAGCCTTCTATGTGTTTGATTGGGTGTCTTTTCACCACCGAACGATGGAGTTGCGACCATAAAGGTACGACGGTGGCACTGTTCTCCAAAGTCGCACAGTACGGAGAGAATTCAGAAGAAACTTTGCTCGCCCTTGAGTTAATAATACTCAATTTTATGAAACGATATCGGATTTGCTAATACTATTAATCGTTAAAATATTTTCAAGAGTACTTTTTATTAAGTATACCTCAAACTATGAAAATATCTTTTACAAATAAACCATCTTCTAAGAACATATTTTTCTTAAAAATGACTTTATCATGCCAAATACAACGTATTATTTCTTGTAATATGCAGTTATAAACTTACAAATAATTTCCGGAAAGAATAATGATGAGATTTAAAAATCGAGTTAAACTACTAATATAAAAAATTTCTGTGATGACCCAAAAAGTCATCCTAAGTAATTTTAGCTAAACCTGGGTTCCGAGGACCCAAAAGCCTCTGATAGTCTCACCTCGATATGTGTGCGCAGCCCACGCATGTAGCCGGGAAGCTTCTATGTGAAAATTTGAAAAAAAAAAAAAATTTATGATAATTAAATGAATAAAGTTGACTTTTGTCAACATTTTTGGTTCTGTGATGTGACGGTTCCGGAGGGTCCGTAGGAAAATATGGGACTTGGCCGTATTCCCGGAATCGAATTCCGAGGTCCCAAGTCCGAGAAATGAAATTTTAAAGAAAATTATTTTCTGAAAATAATAAAGGATTTTGAAAATGAATAATTATGTAAAAACCGTGTTACCGGGCCCGTATTATGGTTATGGAGCTCGGAACAGGTTTAATATATGTTATGTGACTTATCTGTGAATTTTGGTGTAAAACGGACTTGAAATGACGTGTTCCGGATGAAAATTGGAAAAGTTAAGTTTTATGAAGTTTTAAGAAAATTCTAAGGGTTTTGAGGTTTGATTCGATGATTTTGATGATATTTTGGTGATTTAAATTATTGAATAAGTCCGTAGGACGTTTTGGGAGTCGTGTGTGTTTTTGGTTTTGCGACCCGAGGGCTCGGGTGAGTTTCGGGTAGCTAACGGGATGAAATAGGCTTGGAAATTTCTGATTTTTCCTCAGCTGTTGATGTCTGGTGTTTTCTTCTCTGCGATCGCAACCTTTGATCCGCAATCACAGATGTCTGTCCAGGTCCCTTCCGCGATCGCATCCCTTCGACCCGTGATCGCATAGTGTGATGCCCCAGTGTTCCGCGATCGCAAACCTCTTCCTATGATCTCATAGGGTCAGCTAATATATTCCGCGATCGCGACTCCTCTTTTGCGATCGCAGTGAGTTCGGACCAGACTATCCGCGATCGTAGCCCCTTTCTTGCGATCGCGATGCACAAAATCGCCCAGTTAATTCCTTAAGTCAGAAACAAAATGCTATTACGGGATTTTCACCATATTTTCATAACTCTTCTTCTTCCCCAACCCACTTATGCGACTTTTGAAGAACTTTTCCTCCATAGCTCCATAGGTAAGTGTTCTTAACATCGTTTCCTCTTATTTTCATCAACCAAACAATAGAATCTAGGCCTAAAATCCTAAAATCAAGGTAGAAATTAGGGGTTTTGGGTAGAGTTAGGTTTTTTTGGGGGAATTTTGGGTAATTCAACCTCAATTTGGGGTCGGATTTCAAACAAATCATATATTTGAACTCGTGGGGTTATGGGTTGTCGGGTTTTGGTTCGAGCCTCGGGTTTGGACCATGTGGGCCCGGAGTCAAATTTTAGAATTTTAGGAAGAATGCTTAGAAATGAGTAACTAGGCTATGGGTTTGATTTATTGAGCCATTATTGATATACTTGTGTTGATTATGTCTAGATAATACCGTTCCGGAGTCGATTTCTAGAGGAAAGGCGGTGTTAGAGGGTTGATTGCTCTATTTTGGACCCGAGGTAAGTGTATTGTCTAACTTTGGTGAGGGAATATGTATTATTTGCAATGTGCTATGTGATTCTCATGTCCATTGCATAGGTGAGGTGACGAGTACCTATGTAATGTGAGTCAAGCATGCCCGTGAGTCTATTTGGATAGAAATTGTAGTATTTCTTCCATGATTATCATAATATGAAACTGTTTCTACTTGGTAATTCATTCTTGTTGAGAGTATTGGTTATTGAGCTTGAGAAGTGTTGATACGAATGAGAATCCAAGTGTAAAGTACACAATTGAAGTGATTGGTTATAGCTGAGACCCTTGCCGGGCATTTGTTGAGCTATTAATTGATGATTTCCCTTGCCGGGTAACATTGAACTGTATTTCCACTATGCTGCATTCCTTGCCATTGTTATTTGTCATTTGCTTTGGTGAGAAAGAGTGTAATGCACGAAGGGTGATGCCGTGCCATGTTTACATTGATTATATCGTACATTTCATAGTGAAAGAGAAGGTGAAGCACGAAGGTTAATTCTGTGCCATGTTTCCATTGATTATAAGCACGAAGGTTAATGTCGTGCCATGAGTACATTGATTATATCATACATTGCATAGTGAAATAGAAAGTGAAGCACAAAGGTTAATGCCGTGCCATGAGTACATTGATTATATCATGCATTGCATAGTGAAAGAGAAAGTGAAGCACGAAGGTTAATGTCATGCTATGTTTACATTGATTATCAGAACGAAGGTTAATGACGTGCCATGAGTACATTGATTATATCATGCATTGCATAGTGAAAGAGAAAGTGAAGCACGAAGGTTAATACCGTGCCATGTTTACATTGATTATAAGAACGAAGGTTAATGTCGTGCCATGAGTACATTGATTATATCATGCATTGCATAGTGAAAGAGAAAGTGAAGCACGAAGGTTAATACCGTGCCATGTTTACATTGATTATAAGAACGAAGGTTAATGTCGTGCCATGAGTACATTGATTATATCATGCATTGCATAGTGAAAGAGAAAGTGAAGCACGAAGGTTAATGTCGTGCCATGTTTAAATTGATTATAAGCACGAAGGTAAATGTCGTTCCATGATTACCTTATCACATCATACATTGCATAGCGAAAGATAAAGTGAAGCACGAAGGATAATGACATGCCATGATTTACATTGATTATACCATGTTTTGCAGAGTGAGGAAGAGAGTAAAAACACGAAGGGTGATGTCGTGCCATTATTTACATTCCTGGCATTTGTACTTGTCTTTACTTGGTACTTTCTGTTAAACTGCTTCTTATCTGCTTTCTTATGATCAATATACTGTCATATCTCACTTGTTACCCCTTTAATTGCTCCTGTTTCCCTTATTTGTCTGCTTATTTCTTGCGTTGCTATCTGTGTTGTATGTTGTAGACTAGGATAGGTGTTCATCGTTGCTAAGTCTAGCCTCGTCACTACTTCGGCCGAGGTTAGGCTCGGCACTTACTCAGTACATGGGGTCGGTTGTACTGATGCTACACTTCAATTATTTATGTTGTGCAGATCCCGCACCCAGACCCTGTTGACAGCACTGAGAGAGTCTCTTTCAGTCCACTTCAGAGGCTTCAAGGTATACCGCCGGCGTTCGTGGGCCTTGCTGTCTCTTCCGTCTTTGACTCTTCTATTGTCTTATGTATTCTGTAGCTCCGAAGACAATTGTGTACCCTTCTTTCTAGACTTTGTATTTAGTATTCCATATAGAGTTCGTGATTTTGTGACACCGCGGTTTTGGGATTATGCGACGTTGTGTACTTTACCGTTTCATTAAACCTTTCGGATGTTTATTACATTTCTACTGTAAGCATTTTTCTTAAATGTTTGTTATTTCCGCTAAGTTTATAAAGGCATTACCTTTACTACTATTGTCATGAGTTGAAATTTGTTAGATTTATTGCGTACGTTGGCTTGTCTAGCGGGTTCAACGTTAGATGCAATCACGGCCTGAAGGTGGGATTTCGGGTCGTGACAAGTTGGTATCAGAGCTCTAGGTTGCTTATGTCTCACAACTCACGGACAAACTTTGTAGAGTCTGAGGAATCGGTACGGAGACGTCTGTATTTATCCCCCAGAGGCTGCAAAGTTAGGATACTCCTCATCTCTTCATACTTTGCCGTGCGTAGTATATTCTGTATACTGATCGAGTTTCCATTCTACTCTCTCGCAGATAGCGAGGATGCGTGCATCCCTTGGTTTTTCTCAGCAGCCCGATACTCCTTTTACAGCTCCTAGGACGGGCCGAGGTCGAGGCCGAGGTCGGGGACGTGCTCATCCCAGAGCAACAGCCCAAGTCGAGGATCCTCAGGTTGAGTACGAGGAGGAGATTCTCGCTCCAGCAGTTCCAACGGGACCAGCTCAGGCCCCAGAGGGGTTCATAGCTACCCCAGTACTTCCGGACGCTATCGTTCGTCTGGTAGGACTTATGGAGAGTATAGCACATGCAGGACTTCTTCCTACTGCACCATCCGTCTCTCAGGCTGAGGGAGGGACCCAAACTCCTGCCACCCGTACGCCAGAGCAGCTAACTCAGTAGTTTCAAACTCCGGCACCTCAGCCAACCGGATTAGTTCAGCCTGGTTTTGCAGCACCGGTAGCTGAGGGAGCTGACAAGAGACCCCATCACTTTGGGAGATTCAGTGGAGCCTCATCTGGAGGAAGAGACTCCTTTGGCAGAGGTCATCCTCCCAGGCTCTATCAGACAGCACTTCAGATATCTCCTCATGCACCGCCAACACCTATTAGCGCTCAGCTGCTCCAGAGCTTTCAGGAAGGATATCAGGGTCGTCAGGGCCAGTTCCAGAGTCCTCAGCCGCAGCAACAGAGATCTTGTCATAATTGTGGTATGTCGCGGCACATTGTCAGATATTTTCCTCGAGTCTCTAGTGTCCCTCAGTATCAGGGCCCCCGTGCTATGGTTCCCGTAGCAGGCACACCCCCACCCTCTCAGCCAGCTAGGGGTGTTGGCCGTGGTGCCAGAAGAGGTGGTCAGGTTCTTAGAGGTGGAGGCCAGGATGTTCAGATTAGAGAGGCCCCGCCCCGTTGTTATGCTATTCCTGTCAGACCCGAGGCTGAGGCCTCTGATGCAGTTATCATAGGTACAACCTCCGTTTGCAACAGAGATGCTTCGGTATTATTTGATCCGGGTTCTACCTTCTCTTATGTGTCCTCAAATTTTGCCCCTTATTTGAGTATGCCCTATGATTCCTTGAGTATTGTTGTACATGTGTCTACACCGGTGGGTGATTTTATAGTGGTAGATCAAGTCTACCGTGCTTGTGTAGTAGTTATTGGTGGTCTGGAGACTCAGGTTGATCTTTTGCTTCTTGATATGGTTGACTTGGATGTTATATTGGGGATTGACTGGTTATCCCCCTATTATGTTATCTTGGACTATCGTGCCAAGACACTGACCTTAGCCTTGCCTGGAGTACCTCGTTTAGAGTGGAGAGGGACTCCTAGTAATTCTTTTGGTAGAGTTATTTCTTATATGAAGGCTCGACGTATGCTTGAGAGGGTTGTTCGGCCTATTTGGCCTACGTTCGTGATTCTAGTGCTGAGGTCCCTTTCTATAAAGTCCGTGCCAGTGGTTCATGATTTTCCAGAGGTATTCCCTGCAGACCTGCCGGGTATGCCACCCGACAGGGATATTGACTTTTGTATTGAGCTAGCTGAGGGCAGCCAACCTATTTCTATTCCCCCGTATCGTATGGCTCCGCCAGAGTTGAAGGAATTAAAGGAACAATTACAGGATTTGTTGGATAAAGGCTTCATCAGGCCTAGTATATCCCCTTGGGGTGCTCCAGTATTGTTCATGAAGAAGAAAGATGGCTCAATGAGGATGTGTATTGACTACCGGCAATAGAATAAGGTTACTATCAAGAATAAGTATCATTTGCCGAGGATTGATGACTTATTTGATCAGCTTCAGGGTGCTACGGTATCCTCTAAGATAGACTTGAGATCTGGTTACCATCAGTTGAGGATCATGGCGTCTGATGTGCCTAAGACGGCTTTTCGCACTCGTTATGGGCATTATGAGTTTTTTGTCATGTCGTTTGGGTGGACTAATGCCCCCACTGCTTTCATGGAGTTGATGAATCGGGTATTCAGGCCTTATTTGGACTCGTTCGTTATTGTTTTTATTGATGATATTTTGATATACTCTCGCAGCCGAGAGGAGCACGAGCAGCACTTTAGAGTCGTCCTCCAGACTTTGAAGGATAGGCAGTTGTATGCCAAGTTTTCTAAGTGTGAGTTCTAGTTGAGTTCAGCGGCATTCTTGGGCCACGTTGTATCAGCAGAGGGCATTCAGGTAGATCCGAAGAAAGTTTCAGCAGTTAGAGATTGGCCTAGGCCCACTTCAGCCAAAGAGATTCGGAGCTTCTTAGGCCTAGCAGGCTATTATCGCCGGTTCGTGGAGGGGTTTTCATCTATAGCAGCCCCTATGACCAAGTTGACGCAGAAGAGTGTTCAGTTCAGATGGTCTGAGGAGTGTGAAGCGAGCTTTCAGAAGCTCAAGACAGCATTGACCACAGCACCAGTGTTGGTATTGCCCACAGGTTCAGGTTCTTATACCGTGTATTGTGATGCTTCGCGGGTAGGACTTGGTGCGGTATTGATGCAGGAGGGCAAGGTTATAGCCTACGCATCTCGCCAGTTGAAGATTCATGAGAAGAACTATCCAGTCCATGATCTGGAACTTGCAGCTATTGTTCATGCCTTGAAGATTTGGAGGCACTATTTGTATGGGGTACCGTGTGAGGTGTTCACTGATCATAAGAGTTTGCAATACTTGTTTAAGCAAAAGGAGTTGAATATGAGGCAGAGGAGGTGGTTAGAGTTGCTGAAGGATTATGATATTACTATTCTCTATCACCCGGGAAAGGCCAATATGGTGGCCGATGCTTTGAGCCAGAAGTCAGTCACTATGGGTAGCTTGGCCTATTTATCAGTTGGAGAGCGACTTTTGGCTTTGGATGTTCAGGCGTTAGCCAATCGATTTGTGAGATTAGAGGTTTCTGAGACTGGCAGTGTTTTGGCCCATACCGTCGCTCGTTCTTCATTGTATGATCGTATTCGTGCCAGGCAGTATGATGATCGTCATTTGTGTGATCTTAGAGATGCGGTTCGGTACAGACGTGCCAAGCATGTCACCGTTGATGCTGAGGGAGTTTTGAGGTTGCAGGGTCGTATATGTGTTCCCGATGTTGATGGCATTCGTGAGTTGATATTGCAGGAGGCCCATAGTTCCCGGTATGCCATTCATCCGTGCGCCGCGAAGATGTACCAGGACTTGCGGCATCATTATTGGTGGCGTAGAATGAAGAAGGATATTGTGGCTTATGTAGCTCGGTGCTTGAATTGTCAGCAGGTTAAGTATGAGCACCAGAGACCCGGTGGTTTGATGTAGCAGATTCAGCTTCCTGAGTGAAAGTGGGAGCGTATCGCGATGGATTTTGTAGTTGGGCTCCCACAGACTCAGAAGATGGTTAATGCAGTATGGGTTATTGTGGATAGGATGACCAAGTCAGCACATTTCATTCCTGTGGCGGTTTCATCTTCGGCAGAGAAGTTAGCTCAGATCTATATGAGAGAGACTGTCAAATTGCACAGTGTGCCCTTATCTATCATATCAGACCGAGGTACTCAATTTACCTCCCATTTGTGGAGAGTATTTCAGCGAGAGTTGGGCACCCAGATTGAGTTGAGCACAACATTTCATCCTCAGACGGACGGATAGTCCGAGCGTACTATTCAGATTTTGGAGGATATGTTGCGAGCTTGTGTTATTGATTTTGGTGGATCATGGGATCAGTTCTTGCCTTTAGCAGAGTTTTCATACAACAACAGTTACCAGTCGAGTATTCAGATGGCTCCGTATCAGGCGTTGTATGGTAGGCAATGTCGGTTTCCAGTCGGATGGTTTGAGCCCGGAGAGGCTAGGCTATTGGGTTCTGAGTTAGTCCAGGATGCCTTGGATAAGGTGAAGATTATTCAGGATAGGCTTCGTACAGCTCAATCCAGGCAAAAGGGTTATGCAGATCGTAGAGTTCGAGATTTGGCTTTCATGGTAGGAAACCAGGTGTTCCTTCGAGTGTCGCCTATGAAGGGCGTGATGAGATTTAGAAAGGAGGGCAAGTTGAGCCCTAGGTATATCGGTCCATTTGAGATTTTGGATAAGGTAGAAGAGGTGGCCTACAGACTTGCTTTGCCACCACATTTATCAGCAGTGCATCCAGTGTTTCATGTATCCATGCTCCGGAGGTATATTGCAGATCCATATCATGTTCTTGACTTTAGCGGTGTCCAAATAGACAAGGATCTGACTTATGAGGAGGAGCTGGTAGCTATATTAGATAGGCAGGTTCGTCAGTTGAGGTCGAAGAGTTATCCTTCGGTCCATTTTTAGTGGAGAGGTCAGCCTGCCGAGTTAGCTACTTGGGAGTACGAGTCCGATATGAGGAGTCGTTATCCCTATCTTTTCTCAGACTCAAGTACTTTTCTATGTCCGTTCGAGGACGAACGTTGTTTTAGAGGTGGAGATTGTGATGACCCAAAAGGTCATCCTAAGTAATTTTAGTTAAACTTGGGTTTCGAGGCCCTAAAAGCCTTTGATAGTCTCACCTCGATATGCGTGCGCAGCCCGGGCATGTAGCCGGGAAGCTTCTATGTGAAAATTTGAAGAAAAATGGAATTAATGATAATTAAATGAATAAAGTTGACTTTAGTCAACATTTTTGGTAAACGGACCCGGACCCGGACCCGTGATGTGACGGTCCCGGAGGGTCCGTAGGAAAATATGGGACTTGGGCGTATGCCCGGAATCGAATTCCGAGGTCCCAAGTCCGAGAATTTTAAAAAATATTATTTTTTGAAAATAATAAAGGATTTTGAAAATGAATAATTATGTGAAAACCGTGTTACCGGGCCAGTATTATAGTTCCGGAGCCCGAAACATGTTTAATATATGTTATGTGACTTATCTGTGAAATTTGGTTTAAAACGAACTTGAAATGACGTGTTTCGGATGAAAATTGAAAAAGTTAAGCTTTATGAAGTTTTAAGAAAATTCTAAGAGTTTTGAGGTTTGATGCAATAATTTTGATGATATTTTGGTGATTTAAATGCTTGAATAAGTCCGTAGGATGTTTTGGGAGTCGTGTGTGTTTTTGGTTTTGAGACCCGAGGGCTCGGGTGAGTTTCGGGTAGCTAACAGGGTGAAATAGGCTTGGAAATTTCTGGTTTTTCCTCAGTTGTTGATGTCTGGTGTTTTCTTCTCTGCGATCGCAGCCTTTGATCCACGATCGCAGATGTCTGTCCAGGTCCCTTCCGCGATCGCATCCCTTCGACCCGTGATCGCATAGTGCGATGCCCCAGTGATCCGCGATCGCAAACCTCTTCCTGCGATCGCATAGGGTCAGCTAAGCTATATTCCGCGATCGCGACTCCTCTTCTGTGATCGTAGTGAGTTAGGAACAGACTCTCCGCGATCGCAGCCCCTTTCTTGCGATCGCGATGAACAAAATCGCCCAGTTAATTCCTTAAGTCAAAAACAGAATGCTATTACGGAATTTTCACCATATTTTCATAACTCTTCTTCTTCCCCAACCCACCTAAGCGACTTTTGAAGAACGTTTCCTCCATAGCTCCATAGGTAAGTGTTCTTATCATCGTTTCCTCTTATTTTCATCAATCAAACACTAGAATCTAGGCCTAAAATCCTAAAATCAAGGTAGAAATTAGGGGTTTTGGGTAGAGTTAGGTTTTGTTTTGAGAATTTTGGGTAATTCAACCTCAATTTGGGGTCGGATTTCAAAACAAATCATATATTTGAACTCCTGGGGTTATGGGTAGTCGGGTTTTGGTCCGAGCCTCGGGTTTGGACCATGTGGGCCCGGAGTCAAATTTTGGAATTTTAGGAAGAATGCTTAGAAATTAGTAACTAGGCTATGGGTTTGATTTATTGAGCCATTATTGATATACTTGAGTTTATTATGTCTAGATAATACCGTTCCGGAGTCGAATTCCAGAGGAAAGGCGGTGTTAGAGGGTTGATTGCTCTATTTTGGACTCGAGGTAAGCGTCTTGCCTAACTTTGGTGAGGGAATATGTATTATTTGCTATGTGCTATGTGATTCTCATGTTCATTGCATAGGTGAGGTGACGAGTACCTATGTAATGTGAGTCAAGCATGCCCGTGAGTCTATTTGGATAGAAATTGTAGTATTTCTTCCATGATTATCATATTATGAAATTGTTTCTACTTGGTAATTCATTCTTGTTGAGAGTATTGGTTTTTGAGCTTGAGAAGTGTTGATACGAATGAGAATACAAGTGTAAAGTACACAATTGAAGTGATTGGTTATAGCTGAGACCCTTGCCGGGCATTTGTTGAGCTATTAATTGATGATTTCTCTTGCCGGGTGATATTGAACTGTATTTTCACTATGCAGCATTCCTTGCCATTTTTATTTGTCATTTGCTTTGGTGAGGAAGAGTGTAATGCACGAAGGGTTATGCCGTGGAATGTTTACATTGATTATATCATACATTGCATAGTGAAAGAGAAAGTGAATCACGAAGGTTAATGACGTGCCATGTTTACATTGATTATAAGCACGAAGGTTAATGTCGTGCCATGAGTACATTGATTATATCATACATTGCATAGTGAAAGAGAAAGTGAAGCACGAAGGTTAATGTCGTGCCATGAGTACATTGATTATATCATGCATTGCATAGTGAAAGAGAAAGTGAAGCACGAAGGTTAATGTCGTGCCATGTTTACATTGATTATAAGCACGAGGGTTAATGTCGTGCCATGAGTACATTGATTATATAATGCATTGCATAGTGAAAGAGAAAGTGAAGCATGAAGGTTAATGTCATTCCATGTTTACATTGATTATAAACACGAAGGTTAATGTCGTGCCATGAGTACATTGATTATATCATGCATTGCATAGTGAAAGTGAAAGTGAAGCACGAAGGTTAATGCCGTGCCATGTTTACATTGATTATAAGCACGAAGGTTAATGTCGTTCCATGAGTAAATTGATATATCTTGCATTGCATAGTGAAAGAGAAAGTGAAGCATGAAGGTTAATGTCGTGCCATGTTTACATTGA
>ML273818.1:0-70211 GCA_005239495.1 Nicotiana undulata | reverse complement strand
ATATATATATATATATATATATATATATATATATATATATACCGAGCCTTATAGGGACGGACATCTATTTTACTTAATATATTGAGAGAGTTGAGTCAGTATAAACAGGTAAGCATATCTTCAGATTATCTTTGACTTCCAGCTACTTGCAGTTACTATACTATCAGTTCAGTTTCAGCTTTCAGTACATGCCTTACATACTCGGTACATTTTCGTACTGACGTCCTTTTGTTGGGGACGCTACATTCATGCCTGCAAGTATAGATAATCAGATTGACAAGCCCTCATAGTAGACGGGGTTTGCATTCAGCGAAGGATCGGTAAGACCGGAGTGCAGCCGCGTGTATGAGTCATTGTGTCAGAGTTTTGCTATAGACGGATGGGTAAGACGGTGCCCTGTCTTGTTTGATGTTAAATAATCTTAGAGGCTTTGTAGACAGAGGTTTAGTTAGTATAGTATGTCAGAGTCCTTGACGGTCCATATGCATTCATGTTTAAAGATGATAGTTTATGATACAGTGTTGCCCACTTACAGTTGTACATTATGAGTTGTGGCCATGCTAGCCCATGATAGTAACCAAAGGAATGAGTTCAGCTAACTCGGCCTATATATGTTTTAGTTTTGGTCAAACGATCATGAGTTACAGAGTGGTTCGCTCGGTCCAGTTAGGCACCGGGTGCCAGCCACTCCTCCCCAGGTTCGGGGCGTGACAATATTGGACTGTCACGCCAAGACAGTTACTTTAGCTTTGTCGAGGTTGCCCCGATTAGAGTGGAAAGGGACTCCTGCTCACTCTCCCAGCAGAGTGATTCTTATGTCAAGGCTCGTCGCATGGTTGAGAAGGGGTGTCTGGCCTATTTGGCTCATGTTCGTAACTCTAATGCTGAGGCTTCTTCAATAGATTCGATACCTGTTGTTCGTGAGTTTCCCGAGGTATTTCCTGCAGACCTGTCGGGGATGCCTCCCGACAGGGATATTGATTTTTTCATTGATGTGGCTCCGGGCACTCAGCCCATTTCTATTCCTCCAAACCATGGCCCTACCAGAATTGATAGAACAGTTGCAAGACTTGCTTGATAAGGGTTTCATTAGACCTAGTGTCTCGCCCTAGGGTGCACCGGTTTTTTTTGTGAAGAAGAAGGATGGATAATTGAGAATGTGTATAGACTACCGGCAGTTAAACAAAGTTACTATCAAGAATAAATTTCCATTGCCGAGAATTAATGATTTATTTGATCAGCTTCAGGGTTCCAGGGTATTTCCGAAAATTGATTTGAGATCGGTCTATCATCAGTTGAAGATTAGGGCATCCGATGTCCCTAAGACAGCCTTTCGAACGAGGTATGGGTACTATGAATTTTTGGTGATGTCTTTTGGCTTGACTAATGCCCTAACAGCCTTTATGGATTTGATGAATCGGGTTTTCAAGCCTTATCTGGATTCCTTCGTAATTGTGTTCATTGATGATATTCTAATATACTCCCGCAGTCGGGAGGAGCATGAGCAGCACCTCTGGATAGCGCTCCAAACTTTGAGGGATAGTCAACTATATGCAAAATTTTCGAAGTGCAAATTCTGGTTGGATTCAGTAGCTTTCTTGGGTCACATCGTATCAGCAGAGGGTATTCAGGTAGATCCTAATAAGATAGAGGCACTCAAGAACTAGCCTAGACCCACTTTAGCTACAGAAATCGGGAGCTTCTTGGGTTTGGTGGGTTACTACCGTCATTTTGTGGAGGGGTTTTCATCTATAGCAGCCCCAATGACTAAATTGACCCAGAAAGGTGCCCCATTCAAGTTGTTGGACGAGTGCGAGGCGAGATTTCAAAAGCTCAAGACAACCTTGACTTCAACACCGGTGTTGGTGTTACCATCAGGTTCGGGATCTTTTACGGTATATTATGATGCCTCCCATGTTGGGCTTGGAACGGTATTGATGCAGGAGGGAAAGGTGATTACATATGCGTCTCGACAGTAGAAAGTCCATGAGAAGAATTATCATGTTCATGACTTAGAGTTGACATCCATTGTTCACCCATTGAAGATTTGGAGGCACTATCTTTATGGTGTGACGTGTGAGGTTTTCACAGATCATCGTAGTCTTCAGTACTTGTTCAAACAAACGGATCTTAATTTAAAGCAGAGGAGATGGTTAAAGTTATTGAAAGATTATGGTTTCACTATATTGTATCATCCAAGAAAGGCCAATGTGGTGGCCGATGCACTGAGCAGGAAGGCGGTGAGTATGGGCATCCTTTCATTCATTCCAGTTGGTGAAAGACTGTTAGCCTCAGATATTCAGACTTTGGCGAATCAATTCGTGAGGTTGGATATTTTGCCCAGCCGTGTTTTAGCTTGTACAGTCGATCGGTCTTCTCTATTTGAGCGTATCAGAGATCGACAGGATGATGACCCGCATTTGATGTTCCTTAGGGACACAGTTCGGCACAGTGGTGCCAAGAAAGTTACAGTTGTAGATTACGGTGTTTTGAGGATGCAGGGTCATATATGTGTGCCTAATGTGGCTGGGCTTCGTGAGTTGATACTTGAAGAGGCTCACAGTTCTAAGTATTCTATTCACCCGGATGATGCCAAGATGTACCAAGAACTGCAGCAACATTATTGGTGGCGGAGGATGAAGAAGGATATTGTTTCTTATATGGCACGTTGCTTGAATTCTCAACAGGTGAAGTATGAGCATTAGAGACCCGGTGGTTTGCCAGCAGATAGACATTCCTGAGTGGAAGTGAGAGCGTATCACTATGTACTTCGTTGTGGACTCCCACAGACTCAGAGGAAGTTCGACGTTGTTAGGGTTATTGTGGATAGGCTGACTAAATCAACACATTTCATTATGGTGGCAAGTACTTATACTTCGGAGCAATTGGCAGAGATTTATATTCGGGAGATCGTTCGCCTTCACGGTGTGCCCGTGTCTATCATTTCTGATCGGGGTACGCAGTATACCTCGCACTTTTGGAGGGTAGTTCAGCGTGAGTTGGGTACACGGGTTGAGTTGAGCACAACGTTCCATCCTCAGACGGACGGGTAGTCCGAGCATACTATTCAGATCTTGGAGGATATGTTTCGCGCCTGTGTTATTGACTTTGGAGGTTCTTGGGATCAATTCTTGCCGTTAGCGGAGTTTGCCTACAATAATAGCTACTAGTCGAGCATTCAGATGGCTCCCTATGAGGCATTATATGGTAGATGGTGTAGATTTCCAGTTGGAAGGTTTGAGCCAGGAGAGGCCCAGTTATTGGGTACAGACTGGTCAAGATTATACAGGATCGACTTCGTACAGCTCAGTCCAGGCAAAAGAGTTATGCTGACCATAAAGTTCGTGATGTGGAATTCATGGTTGGAGAGAGCGTATTACTTCGGGTATCACCCATGAAGGGTGTTATGAGATTTGGGAAGAAGGGCAAGTTGATCCCTAGGTATATCAGTCCATTGAGATTCTCGAGAAAGTGGGGGAGGTAGATTATAGACTCGCGTTGCCTCTAGGGTTATCCTCAGTTCATCCGGTATTCCATGTGTCTATGCTCCTGAAATATCCGGGTGACCCGTCCCACGTGTTAGATTTTAGCTCTGTCCAATTGGACAAGGATTTGACTTATGAGGAGGAGTCGGTAGCCATTTTAGACTAGCAGGTTCGTCAGTTGAGTTCAAAGAGTTTCCCTTCAGTTCGAGTGCAGTGGAAAGGTCAACCTGTCGAGGCAACTACTTGAGAGTCGGAGTCGGACATGCGGAGTAGATATCCACACTTGTTCGAGGAGGAACATTTGTTTTAGAGGTGGAGATTGTGATGACCCAAAGGGTCATCTTATGAATTAAGACTCCATTCCGGGCTCATTATCCTTAAAAAGATTAATTTTAATTACCTTGATTTGCATGCGCAACCCGGGCGTGAATCCGAAAAGCCTTTATGTGAAGATATAAGAAATAATAATTTTTGGAGTTAAAATTTGATTTTACTTGACTTTGGTCAACATTTTGAGTAAACAGACCCGGACCCATGTTCCGACGGTCCTGGGAGGTCCGCAGTAAAATATGGGACTTGTGTGTATGCCCGTAATTGAATTCCGAGGTCCCTAGCTTTAGAAATTAATTTTTGAAGAAAATTGTCTTACTGAATTTCAAAGGGAATAAAGAAATGAATTAATGTTTGAACTCGTTGGTATCGGGCCCGTATTTTGGTTCCGGAGCCCTGTACAAGTTTGTTATGATATTTAGGTCCTATCCGTGCAATTTGGTGGGAATCAGAGTTTATTTGACATGATTCGGACGTCCGGTTGAAAAGTTAGTGAATTTGAAGTGTTCTTGAGTAATCGTGAGTTTTGATGATAAATTCATAGTTTTAAGTGTTATTTTTGTGATTTGATCACACGGGAAAGTTTGTATGATGTTTTTAGACTTGCGTGTATGTTTGGGTTGGAGCCCCGAAGGCTCGGGCGCGTTTAGGATAGGCTACAGAGTGTTTAAACTTAGAACAATTTAGCTGATGCATCTCGTGTCTGGTGCAAGACTCTAATCTCGCAATTGTGAGATCTGGCTTCGCAATTGCGAAGTTAACATGTCTGGTAATTGCGAGAAATTTTATCACAAATGCGAAAAAGGCCTGGGAAGGCCATCCTCGCAAATGCGAAACATTGGCCGCAAATGCGAAGGCCCCCAGTTGTCGCAAATGCGACATTTTAGTCGCAAATGTGAACGCTGCAGAAATTGCGAAGGTTCACATTTGCGATGCCCTTCTCACAATTGCGAGCTTCGCATTCAGTTGCAATTGCGACATCCGTAACATGTTAAGTGGGACTTAGACGGAATTTTCACTCATTTTTCAATTCTCTCAAACCCTAAACCTCCAGGCGATTTTCCAAAGACCCAAACTTCTCCAAATCATAGGTAAGTGATTTCTAACTAATTCCTTTCAATCTCTTGCAACTTTAAACAAGATTTTAACCTACAATCTAGAATTTTCATGATAGAATTAGGTATTTTTGGGTAGAACTTAGGAATTTTGAAATTTGGGGATTTGGACCTCGAATTGAAGTCGGATCCAAAACCAATTGTATATCCGGGCTCGGGGAAGAATGGGTAAACGGATTTTGGTCCGAACCTCGAGTTTTGACCAAGCGGGCCCGGGGTCGATTTTTGTCTTTTAATGGGAAAACTTAGGAAAACCATAATTTTGCATTAAAGTTAGTTCCTTTAGCAAGAATTAATGATATTAAACTAATCATGATTAGATACGACTGAGTTGAAGCCAATTCTAACTGAAAAGTTGTGCTTGAGCAGTGAGTTGCTTGTGACGAGGTAAGTGTTTGGTCTAACCTTGACTTGAGGGAATAGGAATCCCCGAATTAAATACTATGTGAAATTGCATGTGTGTGGTGTATAGGTGAGGTGACGAGTATCTATGCACCACCAAATTATCTGTTTAGCATGTTCCCTTCCCCGTTTCCAATTTATTACATTCCTGTCTTAATTGTTTCATGATCATTGATGCCTCCATGTCTACTTGTTTTCGTCTACATGCCTATTAGATATTGTTTCACTTAGTTGGAAGTATTAATTGTTCCTTAGCTTCATTGTGGTACATTAATAGTTGAGCTGGTTATCAGTGTTTTATGATACATTCCGGTTAGTTTCGTTGTGTAATGAAAATCAGTGAAGTTTCTGAATAGTACAGTTTTTTGTTTACCATTGTTGAGACATAAATACTGTGAAAGACTTTGATCTAATTGGTGAAACCTTTATTATAAATAATGAGATGAGATTGTCTGGTGGGAGCGGGTTGCACGCCTCAACAAGGAGTAATAAGGGTGGACAGGTGGGATCAGGTTGCACGCCGCAACATGAGAAATAAGGGTGATATATATATAGGGAGGAGCAATAAGGGTGGACAAGTGGGAAGGAGAAATAAGGGAGAATATTCATGTTTTACTGGTTATATGATAAAGACTGGAAAACTCACTGTTTTATTTTGTTGTTCTCATATTCTGCTTTTACCATTATTTAAATTATAACTTGGAAATTTTTGTAAGAATTGGTTATAGTTGAGATCTGGAAAAGGTAGCTGAGTTCTTTTATTAATTGCTACAAGTTATTGTTTATTTAGTTTAGTATTCCCTTCTTGCTTTATTATACATTGTATCAAGGTTATATTATAAATGTCACGCCGTAGCCTCGTCACTACTTCGTCGAGGTTAGGCTTGGCACTTAACAGTACATGTGGTCGGTTGTACTGATACTGCACTTCTTGTGCAGATACAGGTTCCGGCCAGAGTTGATTCTTTGAGCAGTAGCTGACTATTCGCACGGAGGCTCAAGGTAGATCTGCTGGCGTCCGCAAATTCCTGGAGTCTTCTCCATATTATGTAGTTACTGTTTTATTTCCTTCAAAATAAATATGTATTTTCTTTCAACCAAATACTTGTAGTATTCTTTAGTAGTTCGTGAATTGTGACTTCAAATCCTGGGTAGCTAGATAATAGTATTAGCTTCGAGTTTCGTTTCATTATTTCACACATTATTCAGTATTCATTTATTAGATAATATTAGACCTCGTTTTATGTTTTAAACGTTGAATCCCTCTAACATTGGCTTGTCTAGCAAGTATGATGCTAGGCGCCATCACGATCCCGAGGGTTGGGAATTTGGGTCGTGAAAATAAATAGCATAAATGCTTATAATCTCAAGAAAATATCATCACTGAGTCTACGTCAATTAACTGAAGACGAAACTTTAACATACGAAAATGCGAGATGTAACAAAAGGGATCCATGCGCCGGTGCGTGGAGTAGTGTCATGATCCCACGCCTTAGGATGTCGTGATGGCACCTAGTATCTAAGACTAGGTAAGCCTAACACGTACTGATTTAAATCATTTATCATAAACTATTAAATGGAATGCATGGCCGCAAGCGGCCAATAGTTATACATTTCATAAAACCGGTTGTACGGAGTCATAAGCACTACTAAAACACACTAGAAATTTTAAACACGGTACTGCTTTAAATTACAATTTAATAGTAGCATAATGAAGTAAGATGGTGACTCTGAGGCTTGTGAACGTCAAGCAGATACCTTGAAGTCTCCCGTCGCGCAGACACAACTGTCAACAACACAATCATAATATATGGATCTGCACAAAAATGTGTAGAACCGTAGCATGAGTACATCACAACGGTAACCAATAAGTATCAAGCCTAACCTTGGTAAAGTAGTGACGAGACCAGGTCAAGATACCTACTAGACATAGAAACGTGTTCAAGATATACATAAGCTAACAATAGAAAGAACATCAATGTAAGACCAATGGCGGAAAATTTATTGATTTACCATCAATAATGAAGTAATAAAAACATAAATGGCAGTAAGTAGTAAGCGAGTAATAAAGAAACAACATAAATAGAACACCGATGGAATATAAATGAACTCAAATAAGAGAAAAAATGGATGATAACTCAAATAATCAAATCACTCCCAACACGTGGACTTACAACAAGAATTACTCCAAGGCACCACACCTCATAAACCAAAAGTCATGAACCATAAATTCCAAATCTTATACATATGGAACCTCGTACCCACAATAACAATCATCTTCGCACGACAAAGCCCACGTGCTACCATGTACTTTGCAACCGTGATAAATATTTATTTAGATGAACGAACGATATATTTAGACACCATAAAATATAATAATAATCTTGAATAAAGTAAGGTGTCAAATGACATAATGAGTTTATTTTAGAAATCAAGTAAAGTAAAATAATATCCAATTTGTACGAAACAGAGTATAAGGTGAGTTTAATTTAGAAATTAATAAAATTGAGTACAACAACAACAACAACAACAAACCCAATTTGATCCCAACAAGTGGGGTCTGGGGAAGGTAGTTTGTACGCAGACCTTACCCCTACCTAATGCAGGTAGAGAGGTTGTTTCCAATAGACAATAATAAAATTGAGTAAAAGTATCATTTTTAAACAAAGAAAAACACAAGTTAAATTAACGTATTAAATATGGAATTTGTTAAAGGAAAATATGATAATAATTTTAAGTAAGGTAAACATGTAACAAGGGGATGAGTGCAATTTGAGAACCCAGTAATAGTGGAAGTGTGATAACAATTTAGAATAATTAGGCGTCGAGTGAGATAACAAGTTCTATCTTAAGGGGCACATATAATAAAATATGTTAATAATTTTTTTATTTAAACTATTATGTTACCAACAACTCAACAGAATATGATGTAATGACTTCACGCATTAAATTCACATTGATAATCAATTCACCAAGTTATAACGGAGGCACAAATAGGCATGTTAAAGCAACACAATAAATCACGTAGAATGCATGACTCACACAAGAAACCACAATTGTTCCAACACCAAGACAAAAAAAGAATAACCAAACACAATCAAAATACGGATGAGTGATTCAAGGAAGAACAATGACCGTTTAAATCAACAAGTTGTTTAAACATGGAATGTACAGTGAAAATCACAACTGAGTTACCGCCTCGCATTCACATTTCACAATTTCAATCACAATCTTTCTTTATATAACCGCGTGAGCCTTACATTTAGTTTTAAAAATTATTTTTCCCGAGATAGCTACACGCGTTTTAGCCCACCTAATCTCACTGTGTGACTTCAAGTAGTTTCTTTACTAGTAACACGCATATCAAGACCACCTTAACTCACCACGTGTGTATCAACCTCTAGCCTTATACTACCACATACGTATCAATATCACTACTCGCACTACAAATTTCCATATGCCACGACTTGCCACAAAGTCAACAATACCAATATTTCTATAACAAATAGCTCATGGCTCAGCCATAATGTGTACAAGAATTTCAACAATAACAAAATGAATGAGAAGGCTCAACAAAGAAAGGTATCTCAAATATTAACAACTTCGCCTCAATGTGATAATGTCTATTACAACTACAACACCAATAACTCAACAAGATGATATTTCACGAAATAACAACTTCAATTAAAAGTGATTCAACAATTAAGAGGTAACAATGCAATAAAAAAATTAATAAATTCAACTAAAGCATATAAGAATCTTTTTTGATTCTATATATTATTCTCATTATGCACATAAGGGAGGAGTTGTATGAGGTAAAAATCTCACGTACGGTTCTGGAACGGAGATTCTTTCAATTGAATGACGACCGTAATGGATGTCGTCTCAATCCAAAGAAAATTATGCGGAAGCTTTGCAGAATTATTATGAAGTCAAAATAACAAGTAAGATGTAAGACAAGTGATAACAACGTCAAATAGAGCATGTAAGAGTAGATTAACCATGAGAGATATGACATGTTATATCAATTCAATTAAAAGCATGGAAAGAATCTAGATAATCAAAATCGGTCGAATACCACATACAACCCTTGTACCCACTCGTCACCTTGCTTACACGGCTTTTACATAACAAAAATAGCACAATCAACCCAAATCCTAAGGGGTAGTTTTCTCCACACAAAGTTAGGCAAGATACTTACCTCAAACAAGCCTAATCGATACACTAGAAGTGTCATCCCGCTTAAATCATCCTTTGAATGGCTAGAAACTAGCCAAAATCAACTCAAAGCTATCAAATAATGCAATATGAAGCAAACCCAATCGATAAAGGTCGAATCTTTACACATTTACCTAAAATCAACCAAAAAATCAAACTCGGGCTCGTACCACGAAATCCGACAAAACTTACAAAATCCAACAACACATTCAATTACGAGCCCAACTATACTAATTTCACTAAATTACGACTCCGAATCGGTGTTCAAAACTCAAAAATTCACTTTAGGAAAGTTTAGGCAAAAAACCCCCAATTTCTCTTTTGATATCATCAATCAAATGCTAAAAACGAAGATGGAATTACAGAATATAATCAAAGCTGAGTACAAAATACTTACCCCATGGAAGAAACTTGAAGAATACCCTTGAATTTTCCCAATACCAAACTTTCAAGATGAGAAAAATTTCAACAACATTAATAACCAAAAACGTCCAGTTGTTCTGCCTCGTTTCTTGTATCAAACTATCCCGAAACTCGCTTTTGATGCCTCCAATTGATTCCTCGTAAAATTACAGTAAAATTAGACTTTTGAATCACTCAATTTGACCTTATAATGAAGGAGATATGTTGGTTTTAATATTTGGAAATATTACATATTTTTAAGTACGAATTCAGTGACAATTTCGTAATTAATCTGGAAAAAATATGGCAACCCAATTTTTAGTAAAATAACCATAAATTCCTCATACAATATCGAATTTGATGATTTCAGTTGCTATGATTCCAAAATTACGATACGGATATAATGGTTTAGTCGAAACATGATTAGAAGACTTTTTGCTCTATTTGGTAACCTTTATGCTCAAATCGACGTCGAAACTGAAAACAATCACCGTACAACCCAAACTTATCCAAAACCCATTAAAATTTAACCAAACGATGTGGACATGTACAAAATCATCATACAAACTTATTGGAATAATTAAAATCATATTCCGAGTCCGTTTACCCAAAAGTCAAACATTGGTCACTCGTCCAACTTAAAGCTTCTAAAATGAGAATCATTCTTCCAAATCAATCCTGAACTGCTCGAAAATCGAAACCAACCATACACGCAAGTCATAATACATAATATGAAGTTAATCAAAGTTTGAAATCACCAAATCAAACGCTAAAACTCAAAACGACTGGTCGGGTCGTTATAAGTAGATCTCGCCGAAAAAAACTGTCTCTGGTCAGAGACCTTGTGGTGGTGTTGATTTTTGCACAATATGAAAATTGGTTTTGACGAAAAAACAACCCTAAAAGGTCGCCGAAATTGAAGCATAACGACTGTTTCAGCTGGGTTTTCCCCCCGAATGTTTTCTCACTGCCGCTCTGATACCATGTGAGAAATATGATACGAAAAAATTATATTATTAATGTGCCTTAACTATAATACAAGTACCGTTATTTATGACAATACATAATACTTACACTACTCTTATTCCATATTGGACTATGCTATTTACATAACAACTAACTAACTTAGAGGAAGCTTTTTTTATTATAAATAACTTGATTGATTTGCTTGACGAGTTATAAATGAATGACCTCCTATATATATATATATATATATATATATATATATATATATATATATATATATATATATATTAGTTACCTATGGGCTAATGCATAAATATTAATTAATATAATTTCTTCAAATTTATAAGATAAGGGCTTCTTTTAAAATTCTCTACAAGGCTAGAAGATTCCAAGTACTTTCCTAACAAATCTATGGGAATCTAGGATCTTACATGGTAAATCTCCATATTTTTCTAGAACCTTCCCAAAAGTTCTTATGTAATCATCTCACATGGTAAAAATATGTTTCAAATGGACGCTATATAACATAATGCCATCTTCGGGTTATCCCCTTCCGCAATGAGAACCGGGGAGTAACAATCACACTGCATCCGCCTCTCCCCCTCTATTTAGTGTGTACTTATGTTTATAATCTACTGATTTTATTTCCTTATTTGTACAAGTCTTACATAAAACACGTGTTTCGCTGATGCTTCTTATGGTAATGATAATCTCTTAAAAAATAAAAGGAAACAAACAAAATGACGGACGACATAAATAAACAAATACAATCAAAATCAAAATCAATCTTAATTAACTCGAATTTATAATTTGGAATGGGGCCCAGTATATCAATTTGCACCTAAAGTCCTTTATTTTCTTCTCATTCTTCTACTGGTTGACACTCCACACCTACTTGTCCATAAACAATTAGTTAACAACTTCATCATACAAATAAATTATTGTAACAGGCTAGAAGGACAGTTCTAATTAGATTAGATTAATCCAGTACCCTCTTGGAGGTGCAAGATATTTGTAGATCAATATTCGAATATTATTTTAAGCCAAAAAACTTCTTTTATTACGGTATCATCTTCTATTAAAGATGTCACATATTTTTTACGGTTGATGGATATTGTCAAAAATGGTCATACTAGCCTTTACTATATATCGGAGAAAATTATTACTTTGACATAGAAATACTTCTTTGGCCTTCTTTTAACAAAAAAAAAGGTTTGAGTTAACATTTAAGCCGAATAAATTACATACATATTGATGATATATCAAATACATCTTTTGTTGTGAGAAGAGATTTTTGATGCAGGAGTTCCAAAGTTCATATGATTTGTTGTAAAAGATATTTATTAATTATTGTAGAAGATTTTATTGTAATTAATGTTGAAATAAACTTGACAAATAATTAACCTATATTTGTGGAATTATTTGTCATTATATTATTAAAATAAAATTAAGATACATAAACTACCCGCTATTCAAGTTATTTTTACTACTTCCTCCGGTCCAAAATAAGTGATTTTTTGACCTTTTTCTTGTGGTCCAAAATAAGTGATTTTTTCGGATTTCAAGATTGAATTAATTAGTTTTTTCCTACATTGCCCTTGGAGTAAATAATGTTAGAGTGTGTGTTATGAGTATTTATATGAGATAGTAAAAGTTAATATGGTCAATTTTATTGCTAATTAATGTTAAAAGATGAATTTCTTAATCTGCGTGAAACAGGTAAAAAAACACTTATTTTGGACCGGAGAGAGTAATATTTTAGGACATCATAAATATCTAGGGTTTGACATTTTTGGGCAACAAAGCTGGTTACTTAATTCTTTCTTATTAATGAATTGTTTGTGATGTATATCACGGTTGGTTGGTGACACAATTTCTACTAACTTTATTGAATAAATAAAGTAAGCTAATAACTAAGAAAAACTTTCCATCATTAAAATCGAGTATGGTCGATAAGATTTATTTACTTTAAAAGATAAAATATTTACTTTAATATTTTAGCCTCTTTCAAAAATAACAACCGATATATGTATGTGTATTATATAATTTTCTTTATATATTTAATATATTTTCGACTAACAAATACAATTAATTTTAGCCGATTGATCAATTTTGTATTTTGCCTTTTAGAATTTGGTTATAATTGTTAGGCCCGATATATTTCCATTAGGAAGGATCTTTGTGATCTACTTTAAATGAAAGATTCTAACACAACCACATCATATTCTTTTTTATCCACAATTGGAAACTATCATGTACTAATTATCCGGTGAAAGTTGATCTTATAGTATTCTCCTTTATGGTTTTGATTTTAGGCAAACTTTGGTAGTCTTTCAATAACAACTACTATAACAATATATTTGGTATATTTTCATAAATGAGGTCTGAAGAAGATAATATATATATAGTTCTTACCCCTACCTTGTGAAGGTAGAAAGATTGTTTTCGATAGACTTTTGGCTCAATACAATACAATCACAGCAGTTACGACAGAGAACTACGGTAAACGAAATAGTAACGACAACCTGAGAAATAAAATGAAGCTAAAAAATATCGATTCAAAAATAAGGAACACCACTAGTACTACAGCTAGGGAAGGAAGTATAGGTGTGAAAGGAAATAAACTCGACTGCTAACTAACCTATAACCCTAATCTTCGACCTCGACAGCCTCCTATCAAGAGTCCTCGATAAGCTGAAAATGTATCATGTAATGTCTGATCACCTCTCTCCAATATTTTTTCGGCCTACCATACCCTCTCATTGAACCCGCCATAGCCAACCTCTCTTTGAATAGTAAAAAATATTCAAATTTGGACGCGATAGTTGCTCTACCCCGATACGGACTCAACCCGCTCCTATAGACTTCGGACTACCATAGCATGTAGGGACTAAGAGGAGACATACTAGATGTAACAACTCCCTCGGATGGGAACCGTGCCGTCCCATTTTTCGATCGACATAAATTTGAGGAGATTGATCAGGAACGTTATAGCCTTTCAGGCGAGGGATCGATCCCGATGAGCATGAAGAAAAATATATCTCAAGGAAAAACCATTGTAATTTCATATTTGTAATAAGAGAAATATATCAAAATTTCCGCTAGTTAAAAAGCACTAACATTTTTTTTTTCTTTTTTAAGAAAAAAAGAAACTGGACGTTAAAGTCTTTTAAAAAATAGTGGAGGTTAATTATTTTCTCAAAGTCATTTTCCTTTTTGGTTTGTGCAATTTGCAGTAGTAATATTTTCCCCCTCCTTTTCCTTCCCTTTTTTTCTCTCTCCTTTTTATTGATTCACATTTTCCCCCTCATGTAGTGTTTTTTTTCTTGTCTTTTTAGCTTCAGATAATCATCACAGCACAGTGAGCACACCATACCATAGAAACATATATCTATAAATAGCAAAATAATTATTTTCTCTCTCTGTTGAAATACTCAGTCCAAAATTCCCAAATCCTTCCTAAAATTTCTCTTCATTTCTAGACACCAAAAAGAGGGGGGAAAAGAACCAAAACTTTTTACAGTCGAATGTTTCATTCCTGCTCTGTAGAGAATGGAAGCTGATGTTTCTATTCTTTCAACAAAGTAATTTTTTTTTTTTTTGGTGGGGCTTTTCTTGAAAATTGGCAAAAGGGGTTGTGGGGTTTTTGAGATTTGGGACTCAAAGATGGTGAATTGATACTTTTTTCTTCTTTTTATAAGCTATTTATTAGAGATGATGAATTTGTGGGTATTTTGGTACTTGAGTTTTGTGTGTGTTTTGTGTACTAGAGTGTTTGGCAATGTGGTTTTGGTAGGAAAGAACGTGACTTTATCATTTGAAGACATTGAGGCTAATTTTGGTGAGTTGAAAATCTTAACTTTTACTTTGCTTCTACTCACTATTGATTTGTGTTTTAATTTCGATCTTTCTTGTAATTGGTGTTTTTGTTGTATGATGGAATGATAAGTTTGTTTAACTTTAGCGATTGACCTTTATTTGCTTACTATCAATCTAATTTTACCTGGTTCTCTTTTGTGGTAGTAGTTGTTGCTTCTATTTATTTTCTTCGGAAAATAGGTTATTGTGCCGTAGGTAAGTAAGAAAATGTGGATTTGATTCATCATAATTTAATGCTGGTACTATCATTGAAAACTTAGTCTTGTTTTTTTTTCTTTTAACATATGTTGTTTCTCTGATGCTGTTGTAATTTGTACTAAATGTTTAATATCAGCTCCGTCAGCGAGGGAATCAGGCCTATGCGGGATGTTGTATGTGGCTGAGCCTTTAGATGCCTGCTCGACCTTGACTAATAAGGTTGAACCAGCTAAAAACAGCACCCACGATCCATTCTTGCTCATAATTAGGGGTCGATGTAGTTTCGAAGATAAAGTCAGACAAGCCCAAGCTGCAGGTTTCAAAGCAGCCATTATATATGACGATGAATACGGTGATCTAGTTGCAAGTAATGAACTCTTCCTCTTACTTGATATTATTATTGATTTTGTGCTTTCAACTTACCGGCAATTTTAGATTCTAGTTGAAATAATCTGACTCGGCTCAATCTCTCTGGTTCAAGTGGGCTATCTTACTTGATACTTAGTTATGTAAGTGGCAAGAGAATGGCTTATGGATAACTAGTAAGTGGAATATCACTGAAACTGATTCAAGTCTAATATCATGTCGGCTAATCTTGATATGTTGAGGCACAAATAAGGTGGTGTCTTGGAAAGGCAAACAGATTAAACAACTCAAAGAAACTGCTCGAGCTTTGCTATAAAATGTTAGACATAGTGAAGAAGTTGATCCATGATGAAGAAACTTTAAAGCTTTTACCTGTTTTCAAGTTTCTTGTAATATTTCTTATTGGTCTATGGAGTCCTTTTTTTTGGGGTGAGAAGGGCTTCTAATTGTCTCCGTAAGGAGTAGTGTTGTCTAAAATTATTCTTATAAATGAATAGATATTTTTATGAGTATAATCATTCCTACCTTCTTAATAGACGATATTGATTGCATGGCTTGAACTGGATATCTTTTTGAGGACGTATATCAACCATTTATGTTCTTGCACTTTCTTCTTGCATAATGTAGGCATTAGTTGATAGAGTCGATTGAAGAATAAATTAGCAGTAACTCCATTGTTTTCTTTTCAACTAGGATATTTAAAGTTTTAGAAACAAGAAAAGATGGCAGGATAATAGTTGTCCAAGTTTCTTTTGGTAACTGATGATCATATGTTATGTCTGTTTTCAGCTGAAGACTTTTGGTTAGGCACTCATAGCAGGGTGAAAAGTGCATTTTGAAGAATTAGCACATTTTCACTAACATTGCCTAGTGTTTCTTGATACGCTGATCTTTAAGATAAGGTGATAAATTGTTGACGTTTTGAGACTTAAGTCCCATGTGTACAAAAAGTAGACAGCCTACATGAAAGTGCGGTTCTCTACAAATAAGACCCGGTTAAGAAGCCAATATCTCTTTATCCAAAAAAAAAAAAAAAAAAAAAAAAAAAAAAGAAGAAGACAATATGACATCATAAGGCAACACTTTTCTAAATGTTATGGACTTCTGGTCATTGACGCAAGTATATCCTATGTTGAACTTCTATGGATGCCCCCTCCCCACGCTCGCGATGGTGTCTTATAATAAAGCTGTCCTGAAATTCGAGCTCAAGGTTTTATATACAAGGTTATGGATACCATCCTCTCACTAAAAGAATTAGCTTCAAGAAGCCGGCTCGTTACTTAATCCCCCCCCACCCCGCGCGCGCGATGGTGTCTTATTATAAAGCTTTCCTGAAATTTGAGCTCAAGTTTTATCTCTCACTAAAAGAATTAGCTTCAAGAAGCCGACTCGTTACTTAATTCCCTCCTCCCCCCCGTGGATGGGCCTGATTTGTTTTCAGCCAAACATGTTTCTTAATTTGGTAGTTGTGGATTTGAACCTAGCACCACTCTTGCTTTAATACAACGTTAAATTGTCTGGGCATCTCATCTCTCAAGGCTTGTGTTGCTAGAAAGAGCATACTTTTAATTAGTTATATTAATCTCTCAACTGTTTATAGCAAACTCAAACAAGTACAATGTTATCTTGGTTGGCAAGTGTTTGATTTGTCAGTATTACAGATACATCTTCTTGGTTTGGCTTAGCTTGTAGTCTTTTAGTATAGTGGTATCATAAATTTCATGCCTGGTATCTGAGGAACTAGGAGACAATTATACCGCTGGCCCTTTTTCATCTCTTGCTTCCTTTTGCTAGTTTTGGGAACTGTTGAAATCAAAGTGTTTAACTTAACTAGTCACATGGTACAGTGGCAGGAAACTCTGCTGGTGTGAAGATACTCGCGGTGTTTGTTTCTAGAGCTTCAGGAGAAAAACTTACAAAGTATGCTGGTAACAGTGATGTGGAAGTATGGATAATCCCGAGCTTTGAAAACTCTGCCTGGTCGATCATGGCTATATCATTCATTTCATTGCTCGCTATGTCAGCAGTACTCGCTACCTGCTTCTTTGTCCGTAGACATAGGATTCGAAGAGAACGGCCGCGTGCCTCACGTGTTCGTGAATTTCATGGAATGAGTAGTCGTCTGGTGAAAGCAATGCCAAGTTTGATATTTACATCAGTTCTTGAGGATAATTGTACATCTGTAACATGTGCTATATGTCTTGAAGACTATTGTGTGGGAGACAAGCTTAGAATTCTTCCCTGCCGGCACAGTAAGTTATCTTTCTTCCCAATGCTGTTAATTGCTTTGCTATTAACCTGTGTGCTTCTGTTCGTGTCTTTTCTGTCTACAAAAGGTTAGTTACCTAATATATTCTACTATTAGGGACAAACATTAACGTTATCTTCTTTTTGATGAGATACAAATTAATAAATAAATATTTATCTACCACAACTTTTGCATTGAAGCAATTGTATGTATTTCAGCATTTCCACTCCGAGGACTTTCTGCACAAAACGTTGCATTTAGAGTAGATATTCAGATCTGTAAAACATTGCTTCAGGAGCGAATTGGAATTAGTGTTGCCGAAATGGATCAGAAAACCATAGTCTAAAGTCGTTGCAATATATCATGTTTCTGAAGCCTTGCTAACAAAAAGAAGAAACGAAGATTGTGGAAGTGGTCGGTCACCTGAGTTAATTTTTTTGGGAGGGATCAGAAGTCACTAAGCTGCCATTTTATCTGAGTCTCTAACTAAGACAGCGGAAAGAAACATTAAATTCTGATATTTTAGGTAAATTTGTATTCAGCAATTACATAAGAAACTTTTCCAGGAGCCCTGTTGCTCTTTTGTGCTTTTCGCTATTGAAAGTTGTTAAGAAATGGACTTTGAGCCTAACTCAACCCCAAAAGCTAGCTCCATTAGGTGAGAATTGCCCAAGACCATATAAGAAGACAACCTATTTCCTCCTCCACCAATGTGGGGCACTTAAGACGCCATAACGTGGGGGCCCAACAAATAGGAACGGTTTGGCTCTAATACGATGATAAGAATTGGACCTTGGGTCTAACTCAATCCAAAAGCTAGCTCCTAAGGTGGGGGTGCCCAAAGATTCATATAAGGAGACTTAACAATGTGGGAAACTTAACAAAAGTCTTGAGTAGATCTCAAAAACTATATTCTGGGTCTGTTTGACTGTTTTTATGAACATTATGATTATCGATGTCAAGATGCTGGCGGAACCTGATATAAATGTTGTTACCTGTTGCTACCGAATCTTTAGGAGCATTTTAATTTCCAAACTCTAGGCAAACAGTGGTGAAAACAAAAGACTACAGTTAGAAGAATTCTAGCTCGTAGGAAATGCGCTAATTTAGTATGTTTATGTGGGATTTACGTACTCTTTAGTTAATAGGAAGAACTTTAGCCAGTAATTGTTGATATTCTCCATATCCTGTGTGTTTTAATCAGATTTCCTCTCTATCGGAATTTTGCAGAATTTCATGCTATGTGCGTTGATGCTTGGCTTACATCATGGAGAACGTTTTGCCCTGTTTGTAAACGTGATGCAAGAACCAGCAATGGAGAGCCTCCAGCATCAGAATCCACACCATTACTTTCTTCCAGTCTAGCTTCTCTATCTTCATTGTCATCGTCTTTAGCTTCATCGTCATCAGCAATACAAATAGGCCCAGGAGGATCATTCCGATCCGCTTCAGTTTCTCGTCCTCAATCAATCTCTACTACTCCTTTTAACCGCCAGTCACTTCTGTCCTACAATCAGTCTCCTCATCTTACTATAAGTTGCAGTTCACTTGACCTTCAAAATGCATCTTCCCAGAGATCTCGTGCATCTACTTTTTTGATTTCCTCTCACTCATTGGGGATATCTCCTCTTAATTCAAGATACATGTCTCCATATGTTCCTAGTCCAGGAAATGCATCGTCGAGTTATATTGGCTCCTCAAGTAGGTACCCAAACCCTCTGCGTCATAGTGAGTCGACCACTAGCTTTTCACCATTTGCTTCAGCTCAGTCTCTTCCAGGATGTGAGTCATGATCTGTTGAATCTGGGGTCAAGCTTGCGCTACCCTGTTTAGAGGGATGAATGTGGTTGGGTTGTCAAATCACACACCTATAAGTCTTTGGAGATCAGCAGCTTTGACCCATTGGCAGATGGAGGAATACGGACAGGAACCTCTAGATTTGTACAGTATCGCGTGACATTCCCTTATGTTGGTTAAAGGAGGGATATATTCGGTTTTTATTTTGAGGTATTTATGAGTGTATACACGAAAAGCAATGGGTGTTCATACTGTATGCAGTTACCCCCCTTTACATATCCTTGTTGTTTTGCTTTTTGGTTATCTAGTGTTATTGATGTTGTTGGGAGTCTCCTTTGCTAGATGGTTTAGGTCTTTTAGTTTGAACTTGAAACCTTCCGCTTAGAGCTCGAGCTTGTATGTAGATAAATGTTATGGAGGTGACTTTGTTGTATGTTTGAGCAGGATACTTTTGTTAGGTCATGAATTCAGTAGAATACTTGTTTTTTGTGTGTGGGGGCTGGGGGAGTAAGGGTGGCCTTTTGAAGAGAAAATAACTACATGAAGGCATAAATGGTTTAAAACTTTTTCCCTATTCTTAAATACAAAATATTGTCATTTCTCTATTGACTTGCAAAAGAGATGCTATTGGAAGAAGATAGAACTTTTACTTCTCCAAATAACAATTATGGTGAAGCAGCAGAGGCTAAGCTACATGTCTTAAAAGGGTGGTCAATTGAGTCGAAAAATTACAATGTATATCAAGTAAAAATATTATTAGTTTTTTCCATTTTTTTCAATTTGAATACCCATGAGGAAATTTCTGGGTTCGTAACGACCAAGAATCTGCTTAGATAAACAGATTCATTTTGCATGTTCATTACTATTACATAAAAAGAAAAAGTTCATTATTACTTGTAGTTTCTGCAAAGGATCGGACTACTTATAAATCTCGGCTTTGATGGTTTTCATCTTTCGGCTCAATTGTTGATACAGGATCTTCTCCACTACCAATTTTCAAACCATTACTGATTTGCAACAAAGATAAGTAAATTTTAGTATCAAATTTGTCTCATAGATCTCATCCTCTGTATCAACCTTACGGCTACATTAAAATCTTCAATATCTAGCCTGACCTACAATAGCTTCTAAATAAATATTCTTATTTATTTTCGATTTTGGTCTTGAACTCATATACACAACAGCACGAAATAAAATTTGTTAGAACCGTTACAGTCAACAAATCCTTATACTGAGTATTCATTTCTTATCAGTGGATGCAGAAAACCCTACACAAGCAATCTTACAATTACAGTTGCTCGTTTTACTGGCTTACGATGATTATGGCTACCAGCATGGAGGGCGTAATTCGAACCTCTCAGTGACTGCATTGCTCATCTTTTCAAAGATTTCTCAAGCAACTTTTTGGGTCAGATTGGAATTGACGTTCACCAAAGTGAGAACTTAGTCTATCTTGTCTTCTTTGTCTCCGGAACGAAGTGCTTCTCTGGCTTCTGATGGAGATGCGGAGCTACTTGGATGATCAACTTGGTCTCTTGACGGCTCCTCTTTAAGAGACTGCATGACTGTAACCACCAGTAGCACAACGAGAACAAGAATAACTGCTCCGATCACAATCATTGAGTTTCTGAAAGCCTTATAAGAATCTGAAGTGATACGTTTCTGTATAACACTTCCTTCCTTGTATCCATGAAGAAACTGCGTAATTTGGGAACCTTGATCTTCCTCTTCAACACTGTCTGAGCCAATGACCTATTGTTTGTGTAAAGTGTATCAGTATATAAAAATCAATTCTATCACTAACAGTATATAAAGTCAGTCACTAATAATTATTAGCTCAATGGTTTCACCTTAGTCCTAAAGTTGGAGAAGTTGCAAATGTCTTTTATAGTATGGTGTCTAGTGTTAGAAACATAATAACTGAAGGATGAAGTGTTAAAATCTAAGTAAAAGTTAAAAGTGGCTCTTACTCCTCATGAAGCAAATTAAACATGGTCATAGAAGAAACAAAGACTAAAATTCCAAATTCATGCAGAACTAAGGTCCAGAATAAGATAATGCTGAATTGTTTTAACCAATTACTAGAGTCCTACAATATTTGTGACCTGAAACTTCTGGTGGTATCCACTACCTAGAGAGCGCATAAAAATCCAACTGCCACATTTCTGACAGTACATGTGTTTGGGCTTTTCATTCCTTGTTTCTCTTTTTCTTTTAGTACTTACATCGGCTAGGCGATGTTTACCAAAGCCATCAGGTCAGTCATAGTTCATGGTCATTTGCAGAAAATGCAAACCTCTGAAACTCGTATAAGACTCATGAATAATTTAATTGATAGATGAGAAAGTGGCAAAAAAAGACAAAGTCTGAACAGCAATCTAGGCTAACTACAGATTCATGTCTCTATATATACTTAAAATGAGAGAGGACATGCTTGTCGCTAACTTAACTGACGTGATAAAGGAGCATTCAAGCAAATGTTATTAAGAGCAGTAAAACTTTAGGCAAAACTACACTTGCACAGGGAGAGGAACAGAAGGTTTCGAGCTTACTGAAAAGTACTCCTCGTTTCCATCCCACACAATCATCTTTGGTAGTTTAATTTTCTTAGATACTTCAAATGACTCAGCAAAGTCTTGCCATTGCTTGAACCCAACAAAAGCAAACACCAAGTCACGGTTCGCAGATGCAGCAGCTTTCAGGAGCTTTACTAATCCTTTTGACCTCTCATCATTCTCATCTTCTACAATTGTTAGAACAATTTTCCTCTCGTCGTCTTTCAACAACTTCAGAGTATCTTGATTAATAGGCAAAGCCAGAGGGAGCAAGCTCTGTTTGATATAATCCTCAAGGAACTTTTCTGCAACCATAACAGGAAAGCTTAGATTCAGCCATTGTTTGTGCTATAATATTCAAGGCACAGCTTCACCTAAACATAGTTCTCAGTTGTTCTTTAATAAGTTGAAGAGCAGATCAATAGCAGAAATGAGCAATTATAACGAACTAGGAACACCATATAAAGCTCATGTGATGGAACTAGAGGAGCTACTAAAGCATATAACCGTCACCTTTCAAGAATAAATACATCCGAGGATTTGTCATTTGCATGTTCCAAAAAATACAGCAAGAACAAGGTTGGGGCTACACCAACATTTCAAGAACATACTGACATCCATCTAAAGAACTTATATCGAATAGCAAGCTAACAATCCTTTATGTGTTGATACTAATTTGCTTTAAGGTAGGATATGGTTTTAATTAGTTTCATATCTTGGTAAATTAGTTATGATAAGCTGACCTTCAAAGGGGCCATAGAATATGCTCTGTTCGTTGTAGCTCGGATGAAGGGCTACCAGTGCAGGTACTTTGTCAAAATCATAGAATTCCATTGTTTTATCTGAGAAATCTTTTGCCACAGAAAACCATGCTTTTTTCTTGTATTTCACCGCCAAATGTGATATGGCAGACTCGTTCAAGCCAAAGCCTATGAATATAGGAAAACTTTTGCCAGCTTCTTCAATAAATTCACTAATAGCTGAGTCAGAATTGAGTGTGGCCACATCAGGAGCGACAAACTTTTTCAAAAATCGCACAAGTAAATCTGCCTTTCTTGGTCCATAATAATCTGTTGGAACTCCATGCATGAATATCTTCAAAGTTGGAAATCCACTGCATTGCAACAAAATAAACATTTCACTGTCTTTTTATCCAAACCACTGCAAACATTTACCAAAAAAAAAAAAAAAAAAAAAAAAGCTTTACTTCAATCCCAAAAAGTTGGGGTCGACTATATGATCTACTGTCCATGTCTAACCATTTAAATTCATCTCAGGCAACAACCGAAAACATTTACTAGTGGTAAATTACCAAAATTTCTAAAATAAACATTGGTATAGCTTATGTCTATTTTGATTTTATTTGTCGCATGGAAAGTATCATCGAGTAAACCTTCAGTCCAAAGTCTCTTCCGTTTTCATCCTCTGCCTAAAGGAAAAAATGTTTGAATTTCAGCATATGTTTATATTGTAGTGAAAAGGGATGGAAAAAATAAAGTTAAGCTTTTAGGTGATCCAGCCTCTTGGGGACTCTAGAGAATATCCCCTACAGATTAAACAAGAACGCAATTCCAATCCTCAGGACCACAGAGTCCACAATTCAGCATCACGTTCCCATTCTCAGTTGCATTATCTTCTATCCATCAGCAGTACTAATTATGCCTGTTACTGCTTATCTGACCTGGCTAATCTGCTTCTGACAAGGACTTGCCAAATAAAATGAGCATCCTACATCAGAAAACAGCATTAGACGTGCACGAACATTCTAGAAGTGCCGGAACTACTTAGATATGGGATAGTCTCAAAGAGAGAAGGAACATTGAGATCATGTTCTGAATTGGATATAAGAAGGTACGATTAAGGAAGTTCTGAAGAGGTTTAGGGAGATTTGCAGGGCAGTGGATGATCATGGCAGCTGTCAGGTGTAGCGAAACAGCAAAGGGGCTCGGGCAGGATCATCAGTGTGATGCGCGCGGGTATGTGTGATAATCTATGTGATTTAAACAAGTGTCCTTGTTCATTTCTTTCTGTTGCAATACAAATGGTTTCATATAGGGATGAATACTGGATCAGGAGTTCTTTTATAGGATATGCATCTACGCTCTTCGGTAATCTGTATAAGACTAACAAATAAATTAAAATCGCAAACTGGGAATCCTTTTAGAATGCTAATAGAAATGTTTTACCAAACAAAAGAACACCTTTTTTTCTTCTTTTGGTTCAAGCAACTTAATTTAACCAGAAAACAAGTTGCACATTGAGAAAATGACTTGACAAAATAATTGTAGTAATAACTTTTATGGATATAGCAGACATACTCAATTTCATGTTTTGAAGCAATACGGCTGTATTTGTCAGCATCCACTTTTGCAATTACAACGGGCTGCTTCAGTTCAGCAAGAATGGCAGCAGCTTTGTCCAACTGCAAGGAACTTCTGTCAGAGTGCTTCGTGATGTAACATTTAAAATACCAATTATCCATAAACATAAGGACAGGAAATATCGTTCACATGTCTACACTTGTATAGCGAAGAAAACAAAATCAATGTCCCTTTGGAGGAAAAAGAATACTAACATAGAACACAGAGTATGAAGCTTAGTGAACTCAAGTAAAGACCTTGATAACACCTTCTTCTATTGACGAATATATCGCTACCATCAATCTTTAGAAAGAAACAATTCAGCCTCATCACTCAAGCAGTTTCAGTGACCACCAGCAACACCCTTAACCCAACGTAGAAGCACCCATAAAGGGATAAATTTTCTCTTACAGGGAACAGCTGATAAAGTAGAAGTAAAGCCCATCAGTCGATGACCAGGTGGTAACAATCACTTCTTACTTACGTGATGATCTTGTATGACACCAATAAACTTCCTTTGCAAGATTACTCTAAGCCAACTTAATCAAATTTCCGTTTCCGATCCCACTTTCCGCTGATGCTCACATCTTATTCTCCACGTTTAGTACTGGAGTAATGACTTATTTTCCAAGGTATCTTAGAACCTTTGTTTCTCTCCTGATTGGATATCTAAGTGTGCATATGAACCTTTCAAATTTGGTGCAAGGAAGAACTTGACCAGTACCAGAAGAGAAAAGAAAGTCACAACAAATAACAAAAAGAGGAAGGATTGCAAGGTTATCCCGGGAGAGTACCTCACGACTCCAGCATAGGCTCTTAGTGATGGACGTTGGTATTTCGTTAAAGAGGAAGAGGAGGTATGCTCGGGGCCGACCGAGGATTAGATGGGGAGCTTTGACTAAGGATAAAGCCCAGGAGTTGGAGAGGAGATTATCCGCTATTAGTGCTTGGAAGAGTAGTGGGGACGCGAGCACTATGTGGTCAACTACGGCGAACTATGTGAGGGAGGCGGCGAGGGAGATGCTAGTGGTGGTGAAGGGTTATTCTGGCAGGCATCAAGGCGACTGGTGGTGGAATGATGTAGTCCAAGGTAAAGTGGAGGCAAAGAAGGTAACGTATGCAAAGTTGGCAGGGAGCACAATCGAGGAGGAGAGGAGAGCGAATAGAGAGAGGTACAAGGTGGCGAGGAAGGAGGCAAAGCTGGCGGTCACGTAGGCTAAGAATGCGGTGTTTGGTCGTCTATACGAGGAATTGGGGGAAAAAGGCGGGGACAGGAAGTTATTTCGGCTGGCTAAAGCGAGGGAGAGGAAGGCTCGGGATCTAGACCAAGTAAGGTGCATCAAAGACGAGGATGGTAGAGTATTGATGGGGGAGCCTCAAATTAAGCAGAGATGGCAGACGTACTTCCGTGGTCTTCTAAACGAGGAGGGGGACCGGGATATAGAGCTAGGGGATTAAGGGCATTCGGAGAGTCCCCGAGATTTTGGGATTGCAGGCGCATAAAGGTGGAGGAGGTCGTAGGGGCTTTGCGTAAGATGAGCAGGGGTAGAGCAACCGGTCCAGACGAAATCCCGGTTGAGTTTTGGAAGTGCGTGGGTAGAGCGGGATTGGAGTAGCTGACTGGTTTGTTCAATGTAATTTTTAGGACTAAGAAAATGCCGGAGGAGTGAAGGTGGAGTACAATGGTGCCGTTGTACAAGAACAAAGGTGATATCCAATGTTGTAACAACTATAGGGGCATCAAGTTACTAAGTCATACCATGAAAGTCTGGGAGAGGGTGGTTGAAGCGAGGGTGAGGAAGACGGCGTCTATATCCGACAATCAGTTTGGGTTCATGCCAGGTCGCTCCACTACGGAAGCTATCCACCTGATTAGGAGGTTGGTGGAACAGTACAGGGATAAGAAGAAGGATCTGCACATGTGTTTATTGACTTGGAGAAAGCGTATGACAATTTCCCTAGGGAGGTGCTCTGGAGATGTCTTGAGGCAAAAGGCGTGTCGGTAGCCTACATAAGAGCGACCAAGGACATGTATGATGGAGCTAAGACTAAGGTTAGGACTGTGGGAGGCGACTCGGAGCATTTTCTGATTGTTATGGGGTTACACCAAGGCTCTGCGCTTAGCCCATTCCTATTTGCCTTGGTGATGGATGCACTGACACACCATATTCAAGGAGATGTGCCATGGTGTATGCTATTTGGTGATGACATAGTGTTAATTGATGAGACGAGGGTTCGTGTTAACGAGAGGCTGGAGGTTTGGAGACAGATCCTCGAGTCTAAGGGTTTCAAATTGAGCAGGTCTAAGACTGAGTACCTGGAGTGCAAGTTTAGCGCTGAGTCGAGGGAAGTAGGCAGTGACGTGAGGCTTGTATCACAGGTCATCCCCAAGAAAGATAGCTTCAAGTACCTTGGGTCAGTGATTCAGGGGGACGGAGAGATCGACGAGGACGTCACTCATCGTATAGGGGCGGGCTGGATGAAATGGAGGCTTGCATCTGGAGTCTTGTGTGACAAGAAAGTGCCACCGATACTCAATGGTGAGTTTTATAGAGCGGTGGTTAGACCGGCCATGTTGTATGGAGCAGAGTGTTGGCCGGTTAAGAACTCCCATATTCAGAGGATGAAGGTAGCAGAGATGAGAATGCTTAGGTGGATGTGCGGGCACACTAGGATAGACAGGATTAGGAATGAAGATATTCGGGAGAAGGTGGGCGTGGCCCCTGTGGATGATAAAATGCGGGAAGCGAGGCTCATATGGTTCGGACACATGCGGAGGAGAAGCCTTGATACTCCAGTGAGTAAGTGTGAGCGGTTGGTAGCGGTGGGTACGAGAAGAGGTAGAGGGCGGCCTAAGAAGTATTGGGGAGAGGTGATCAGGCAGGACATGGCTAGACTGCAGATTTTCGAGGACATGGCCGGAAGGTCCGGAGGTCTAGCATCAGGGTTGTAGGCCCCCTCTGGTAGTAGAGCTTTCCCTACTTTATACCCGGGGTGAGGCGGGGGTTGGATAGGGTTGATCTTAGATGGCTGGCGGGTTATGTTGAGCTCACACTATTCCTGTTGTTTATCTTAGCCCCGGACCTTAGGTACTGGCTAATGTTATTGCATGTCATTTATCTTATGGTTTCTATGCTTATGTTACTATTTCTACGGTTTATGCTGGAGTTACTAATGGATTGTCTTTTCCTATTTTTATTTTCGTCTTCCTGAGCCGAGTGTCTAATGGAAACAGCTTCTCTGCCCTATCGAGGTAGCCGTAAGATCTGCGTACGCATTACCCTCCCCAGACCCCACTTTGTGGGACTTCACTGGGTAATTGTTGTTGTTGTTGTTGCAACCATAACACAAGCTAATTCAGTTGCTAAAATCAGCCCTCAAAAGTGTTCTACTCAGCCTCTCGAACTTTCTTGTTCATGGAAAACAGCTTCTTTCTGGCAGTTATCTATCATGGATATGAACCTAAAATACAGCATCCAAAATCCTCTTTCGTTATAACTGAAATTACTCTATGTTCTTTAGTAGCACGAAAGAAGCTTCATTTTCCCCATAAGTTTGATTATGCGACCATGATAAGCTCTCCATACCTCTATGCTTTCAAATCAAATTCAATCATAAGCATCTATTTCTCTATTGTCAATTTTTTTTAAAGAATTTCTCGAATCTCAAATTTAATATCAACACCTCATTAGCTACCACAAGAGTGTGCCCATGCAATGGCCGCTGAAGCCTGAAGCACACTTGATTCATGCACCATAATTTCATTTTTAAATTAGTAGGTATCAAATTGCCCATACACAACTAATTAATAATGATTTTTTCTTTGGAAATAAAACCTCAAGAAAAGACTAAACTTATAGATGATATTACTTTATGTCCTATAGTTTTTTACTTTTTTTTACCAAAGCCATTGTTTCTGTTATTCCGTCATTATTTTTCTGTTATTCATAATCTCATTCTAATGCCACAACAATTAAGTAAAAAACAAATCCAAACTAGCTCTTTTTAATTTAGAAAAAGCACATGGAGGAGAAAATGAAAGACCTCAGGAGATAGACGTTTACAGTGACCACACCAAGGAGCATAGAAATCGACCAACATATAATCAAAGGTGGAAATTGCAGCATCCAAGTTGGATTCTTCAAGTTCCAATACTTTCCCATCGACGGCGAACTGTTGCTTCTGCTCCGTCGCCTCGATCGACGGAAATGACGACGGAGATAGGAGGAGGAGGAGGAGGAGGCCGACGGTGAAGATCAACATGGAGCGAGGAGGAAGCATCTTTTGTTCAGTGGAGCAGTTTGAATTGAATTGAATTGTAGAACTGGATCTGGTTTCTTTTTCCTTTTTATAGTTTACGTAGTGGCAGATTTCATTGTATTTCCCCTTTTCCTTTTTAATAAGAAGGGAACATTTGCTTTTCATTTGGCTAAATACATAAAATCTTTAAAGTTGCCACAACTTTCATTTAGCTAGATTAAACTCTTTATTTAATACAAATAAAAATATGTCGAAAATATAACTAATTAAACTCTTTACTAAAAACCAATTGGCTGAAAATATTAACCAATTCACTTTTTTCTTTTCTAAAAAAATATTTCCATTGAGTTTTATTTTAGTTAATGTTTTAACGAGGCATATTATTTGCTAAATAGACATTCAAGGGGGAGTGTCATAAATAGAATTCTATTTAAGGTGAATGTCTATATTCTAGAGAGATTCTAGGGTTTGTTACTTGGTGGCTAAATCACTCTTTCCCTGTAAATAGAGGGGTCTTACCCCATGTAAAATCACACCAAAATTCAATAAGAATTTCCTCTCGTTTTCTCTGCAATATTGTTCTTATTCTTTTTTTGTTTCATAACAAGTTATCAGCACGAGACTCTAACCAATTGAGTAGAAGGTTTGGAATTGAGCATAATGATTGTCAATTGTTCCATGAACTCCCTTCATGATTAAATTCTGAAATTCTATAATTTGATTTTAAATGCAAGCAAAGACAATAAACTTTGATTATAACTCTTATAGAGTTTGCAAGAAATTACAACCTGAAGTAGTAAAATTCCTATGTCGTGCCATGATCAAATTCATGTATGATTTTGGGCAACGAAGCGGAAATCCGTCCCATTGAATTTGCTTCATTCTCATTCCTCTTAAGAGAATGTGATAGCAATATGTGATAAGTCTGAAATAAGACAAAATTATTACCATGAAGGTATCAATGGATGTGGACGTGGCAATAGACGAAATTCCAATCGTCATCATTATGATAATGAGAATAATAAGAATTCTCAAAATAATCTTTCACTCTTTGAAAGTAATGTTTGTCACCGATTTGACATGAGATTTTGTAAAGCACATATAGATTATTATGGTCCATTCATGATGTGAATGTGACAACATCTGATTTATGAATGTATATTCATTCTTGAAAGGCTATAAATGTGCAAGTGGTAGTGAATTTACCACACGCACCTCTAGAAGGAGGTATGTGATGAAATAAGAAAATAATTTTATTATTATGGCATGAATGGTCATTGGTCACGTACCTATTGTACGCCAAAATATTTTAATAGTGTCATCATTAAAGGATAATAGTAATGCAAGAAGCACATCTTGCATATAATTTTGACCATGACCGTAATGGTATAACTTTCTCCTTAAATGTGTATTCATCTTATAAATGTTGATGAATAAGTGGTAGTACAAAATTAACTGAAAGCTCTAGAAGAGCCAATTATACTACTTTGAGAAATAAAATTGATTATCAACAATGAATTGTGTTGTAGTAAGTCTCAAAGAAACTTATTAAGTTTCTAAAGTATTCGCGAAAGCGATTGAATATATTGAGACTATAAATAAAGGAAAGATTTAATATCTTCTATTACTACAACTTGTAGCGGGGTAATATTGAAAAGTTACCCGCTTTATTCTCCAGTTTGTACTACACAAACAAAAGAATGCCACAATAAAGTGGATGTTTATTGATATAAAAACACATATCATAGTAAGCTTGGAGTTTATTGTTAATTGCACACGTCATGGTGTAAACCTGAACTTATCAATATTGATAATTTATTCAGCTGGCATAATTGGTTTAGCCATATCAATTTAAGTATGATGTGCAAAAATGAAAGAGAATTCACATGCGTAAATATTAAAGAACTATAAAGTTCTTTACGATTCTCTTGTGTTGCGTGTTCTCATTAATTAATAGACCAACTAAAATTGGGATTGAATCCCATGAATGCTGAAAATATCAAAGGTGAATATGTGCATGTTCACATGCTATGTATACCACATAAGATGCATCTATGAGATGGTTACCTGTGCGATTATTATTAACCCGCAACATGATGTTTGCGAGGTAACTTGCTCAATAATTTAATTTAGAGCATAATTTCCAGATTTTCTATTCAAGACAGTTTATCTTGATAAGTTGGTTTAGCAAAATGATTTATTGAGTGCCTCCACTTAATAGCTAAATTATTGCTTATGAGAACAAAGTTATCTATATCAGTTTGATATATGTTATACACGAAAGTATATTACATTCTCCCCTCATAAGTGGTTCAGGGGCAGGAACCAAATATCATTTTATTAGTATTGATGTACGGTGTATATTTTGATTAACATCATAATGCACAAAGATGAGTTCCCAAAATTGAGGAAGAAAGTTAGTTTTTCTAACATGAGGGGGAGACATGATAAACAGTTGAGAAAAAGTTACGTGGAAGATTTATCATTTGTACATCTAGATCCTCGAATAAGATAATATGGACTTGAAGTTCATAAAAGATAATTCATTTACATTGCAAAGCATGCCAGACACATTTGCTCCTATTATGTCCTAGAAGGACAAAGTCTATGGTACGCTTAAAGCGTATAGACAAATCGGTTCAAATAAACTTCTTGATAAAGAAGATGAGCAAATGATCAAAATGATTATAATAAAAACACTTCATAAAATCTCAATAGAGGTTCAAGTACCTGAAAATATGAATGAAGAGATCTCTATGTAATGAACCGATATAAAATATTCGTCGACGACATCTTTCATAGCGCTAAGTATACATGAGGATCTTAAGTCTGTTGAATATGGAAACAAAACTATTGGGCAAATGAAAGAGACAGAATTCGAATAGAATTTGTTTCATATGAAAGACATATAGTTTTGGACCTGCAGTTCAAACATTTAAAAGTATAAAGTCAATGGTGTGTGCAATCGCTTTTATCTATCTTATATGTCTAGCATGACATAAAAACTTGATATACATCTAAAGTCCATTTATATGGCTTATATGATTTAACTTATGACAATCCTTAAAGAATTTACATTGCTTAAAGCATATAAAATTCTTGGTCATGAAGTACTACATCCTAAGTACAGTTTGTGCACATATATATCTTGCTATAACTATAAACATGATAATGTGATGGCGAGATTTTTCCCTNTGTTGCACCTTGAAACCATCATATATATATATATATATATGATGGTTTCAAGGTGCAACATATTCATTCAAGTGATAATATGGATGATTTATTCATCAAATCTCTGGTGACGTCAACCTTCAAGAAGCTAGTGCACAAGATTGTGATGCGAAGGCTCAAGGATGTGAATTGATACTCTCATCAGGAGGAGTTAATGCGCGTTGCACTCTTTTTCCCTTACAAGATTTTTTTCCACTGGGTTTTCCTTGCAAGATTTTTTAATGATGCAACCAAAAGGCGTATTTCTAAATATGTGTACTCTTTTTTCTTTTCTAGAATTTTTTTCCCATTGGATTTTATTTTAGTTAATGTTTTAACGAGGCACATTATTTGTTGAATAGACATTCAAGGGGGAGTGTTATAAATAGAATTCTATTAAGGTGAATATCTGTATTCTAGAGAGATTCTAGGGTTTGTTACTTGGTGACTAAGTCACTCTTTCCCTATAAATAGAGGGGTCTTACCACATTGTAAATCACACCAAAATTTAATAAGAATTTCCTCTCTCTCTTTCTCTGCAATATTAAATATATATTTTTATTTGAAGTCTATTATTCTAACTTTTTGAGATATAAAGTTGTTAATAATAGTTTTTATAATTATTTTTCTCTAATAATTCCTTTTCAATTGTAATATAGCAAACTATTTTTTTTTGGAGATATTGTTGATCTTAGATAAGATTTTACATAGCAATAAAAGTATAAAACCATTGGAAGCTTAAAAATATTATTGGACACTTAAACTAATAAAATCTTTAAAAAAAAGAAGGTGAGTAAGAATATCAAAGAGAAAGATAGAAAGGATTAATTTGAAGAAAGAAATATTGACTTGGAGAGAGAGTAAATTTTGTAATGAAGGACCAAAAAGGTGGAAAACCTGGGAAAACTAGCCATCTACCCACTTTTATGTAAGTCAAATTATGACTTTATTTATATATCTAAGAAGTATATTACTTTTTTCCTTTTATATTAATAATTTTACTTTTGAATTAAAAGTACTAAATATTATTTTTAAAATATTTATGAACCAATTACTTTTAAAAAATAGGCCCCCAACTTTGGACGCCGGGGGCACAAGTATTACTACTCCTGAATCCAACTCATAAACTCATTATACATACCCACGTTGTTGTTATTAAATCAGAAACTCATTATCCATACCTAGTTTTGTTGTTATGCATAATGGATAAAGTTTAAATCGTAAAATTACCTCTTGAAATCAAATCTTAAAAAATTATGTTTTGTGATTTTCCAGCCATTGGAAGAGTTTATGAAAAATCTATAGATTTTTATGTTATAAATATTTGAGTATAATAAACTGGAAGTACCACTTACAACATATCTTGGTTTCTCACCAAAAAAAAAAAAAATACCTTGGTTGGTAGACTTTATGTGTAGACCAAAATCACCACTTTTAGTTCAAGAACCCTATAAAATTTATTTGTTGTTCTGATTGTGCAGTATTTATTATCTAGGGAGACATGCAACGAGTACATCGCGAGCTCCCTAGACCTCGCCATTTTCTTCTTCTCGACATGGAACTCGCAATGCTCCTTACTATATTGTCCCGGTTCTTTTTTCTAGGAGTTGGTCACTCACTCATTTTCGGCGTGAGTTCGCCCGTGAGAGCTGTACCATGTGCCTTGGCTTGCGAGGAGGTCCTAAAGCCTTCCCTTTATTCCACTTTTAGTTTCTCTGCATGTTCTTGTCACTTTATCCTATCAATGTGAACTTCATTCAATCTACAATTGAGATTCGTGTATTTTTTAGCTAAATTTGTGTTCCGAGGCCATGAAAGCCTCCTTCTATCTCACCTCGATTTACGTGCGCATCCCGAGCGTGTAGCCGGGAAGCCGTTATGTGAAAAAATGATAAAAATGATAATTTTGTGTTGAAATTTGAGTAAAGTTGACTTTGGTCAATATTTTTGGCAAACGGACCCGGACCCGTGATTTGACGGTCCCGGAGGGTCCGTAGGAAAATATGGGACTTGGGCGTATGCGTGGAATCGAATTCCGAGGTCCCAAGTCCGAGAAATGAATTTTTAAAGGAAATTATTTTCTGAAAAATATAAGAGATTTTGAAAATGAAATTCTATGTGAAACTTGTAGTATCAGGCCCGTATCTTAGTTCTGCAGCCTGATACAAGTTCAATATAATATTTGTGTCATATCTGTAAAGTTTGGTAAGAAACAGACTTCCTTTGACGTGATTTGGACCTTAAATGCAAATTTTGAAGTTTTAGAAGTTTTTGGAAAATTTCATTGATTTTGAGGTTTAATTCGATGTTTATGACGGTATTTTGGTGATTTGATTACACGAATAAGTCCGTAGGATGTTTTCGAGGTTGTGTGCATATTTGGTTTGGAGCCCCGAGGGCTCGGGTGAGTTTCAGGTAGGTGTCGGGGTGCTAAAACTTAGAAAAACCTGGTGTAATCCTCAGTTTCTGGTGTCTGGTGTTGAGTACTATGCGATCGCATAGGTTCATCCGCGATCGCATAGCACTGTGTTGAGAGGGGAATCTGTAGCACTATACGATCGCAGAGCAGGAGCTGCGACCGCATAGTGTAATAGGAAGGCTGGGGGGGGGGGCAGGTGTAGCTCTATGCGATCACATTCTCTCATTCGCGATCACGGAGTGTGGTGGGTCAGGTCTTCTGTGCAATCGCATTATGCCCATCGCGATCGCGGAGCGTAGGGAACCAGTCCACTATGCGATCGCATTCCTTACATCGCGATCGCATAGACCACCCAGTTATTTTTAAGTTCAAAACATAGAATGTATTACGGGAATTTCACCATTTTCAATAACTTCTTCTTCTCCACACCTCCTTGGGCGATTTTTGAAGAACTTCTTCACCATAGCTTCATAGGTATATAATCCTAACCTCGTTTTCTTCCATTTTTATCAACACACATTAGATTCTAGGCCTAAAAACATGAGGTTAAGGGTAGAAAATTAGTGATTTGGGTAGAGTTAGGACTTTTTGATTAATCGGGAATTTGACCTCGTTTTGGGGTCAGATTTCAAAATAAATTATATATTCGGGCTCGTGGGTGAATGGGTGATCGGATTTTGGTTCGGATATCGTGTTTGGACCAAGCGGGCCCGGGGTCGATTTTTGGATTTTTGGGAAGAATGCTAGAAAATCTATAATTAAGCATTGAAATTGAATTGTTTAGCATTTATTGATGTTATTGAGCCGATTATGTCTAGATACGATTGATTTGGAGTCGGGTTCAAAAGGAAAAGCGGTGCTAGAGGCTTGATTTGATCGTAGAAGTCGAAGTAAGTGTTTGGCCTAACCTTAGCTTGAGGGAATAGGTGTTGAGTCGTATTTTCTACGTGTTTATTCCATGATCAACGTATAGGTGAGGTGACGAGTACCTATACGTTGTTGTCAAGCATGCCTCTGAGTCGATCTTTATGGATTGTGTGAATTTCATCAATATTCACTGTGTTATGGATTTAATATCAATTGGTAGTTGTTCATTTGATGAAAATTCTTAATTGTGAATACTGTTGAGTATTTGTTCGGTTGAGGAATATTTGTTAAGTTATACACTTGAGTGAGGTTGGTTATAGTTGTGTCCCTTGCCGGGACGGTATTATTACTGTTGATTATTCCTTTGCATTTATGGTTTCTTATTGTTGATTTTCTTGCCAAACTGTTGTTTTTGATATTTATGCACGAGGGGACATTCCGTGCCGTGTTTATGATTATTATGCACGAGGGGACATTCCGAGTCGTGTTTATGATTATTATGCACGAGGGGACATTCCGTGCCGTGTTGATGATATTTATGCACGATGGGACATTCAGTGCCGTGATTGTGATGATTTATGCACGAGGGGACATTCCGTGCCGTGTTATGATACTTTAGCACAGAGGGACATGCCGCGCCGTTTCTTTCCTTTGTTTATTTCGTGTTGTTAATCCTCGTTGTTATTTTTGATATTTGAACTGCTGTCTCGTTCCGTCATTTCAGTATTTGCTACGCCTTTTCCCCAACATATTTCCCTGTTATTGTACTTAACTGTTTACTCCTTGTTGTTATTTCCAGTTATATTTATTTAAACTGCACATGTGATATTACTTGTCGTGTCCTAGCCTCGTCACTACTTCGCCGAGGTTAGGCTCGGCACTTCACATTATTCTTCTCTGTCGTGCGATTTGAATTCTAAATGCTAATTGAGTTTCTATTCTATTCTCTCGTAGATGGAGAGAACGCGTTCTTCCTCATCTACGATCAGCAGCTCGACCTCCCTGTTGCAGCTCCTACTAGGGGCCGAGGCCGTACTAGAGGCCGAGGCAGGGCCATGGCTCAGCCCAGAGCAGCATCCCCAGTAGAGGACCCACATGTAGACTTTGCCGGTGAGGTCCCTGCTCAGACAGTTCCAGTCGGACCAACTCAGGTCCAGAGGGGTTCATTGCCACCCCGGTACTTCAGGATGCTTTGGTCCGCTTAGTGGGCCTTATGGAGAGCGTGTCCCAGGCCGGTCTACTTCCTACATCACCAGCCGTCTCTCAGGCTGGGGGAGGGGCCCAGACTCCTGCTACCCACACACCAGAGCAGTTGGCTTCTTAGTTCCAGACTCCAGCATCTCAGACAGCTGGAGTAGCTCAGCCGGGTATTGTGGCACAGGCAGTTGAGGGAGCAGTTATGTCTGCTGATGCTTTATGGAGATTGGATCGGTTCACCAAGTTATTTCCTGCTACTTTCACTGGTGCACCATCATAGGACCCCCAGGATTTCTTAGACAGTTGCTCTGAGGTTCTTCGGAGCATGGGGATCGTGGAGACCAACGGGGTCGACTTTGCTACATTCCGTCTTTCTGGTACCACCAAGACTTGGTGGAGGGATTTTTGCTTGACTAGGCCAGTTGGATCTTTGCTGTTGTCTTGGGCTCAGTTCTCCGAGTTGTTCTTGGAGAAGGTTCTACCAGTTACCCAGAGAGAGGATCTTCGAGCAGGGCTATATAACAGTCACCCAGTATGAGACACGATTTATCACTTTGGCCCGACATGCTATCATGATACTCCCCACAGATCGAGAAAGGGTGAGGAGGTTTATTGAGGGGCTAGCCCACCCTATTAGACTTAAGATGGCCAGAGATTCAGGTACTGATATTTTATTTCAGGAGGCGGCCAATGTGGCCAGGCAGATTGAGATGGTCTTATCACAGGGCAGTGGTCAGGGGTCTAACAAGAGACCTCGTCATTTCGGTCGATTCAGTGGTGCCTCATATGGAGGCAGAGATTCCTTTGGTAGAGGTCATCCTCCTAGACCATTCCAGTCGTCACTTCAGGTATCCCGCAACGCACCATCAACTTCTATCAGTGCACCGCCGCTTCAGAGCTTCAAGGGTGGTTATTCTTGTTGACAGGGACAGTTTCAGGGCTAGTAGCCTCAATAGCCGAGGTCTTGCGTCACTTGTGGTGTTCCAGGGAACATTTCCAGGTTTTGCCCCTGAGCTTCTAGTGGATCTCAGTATCAGGGTTCCCGTGCTATGATTCCCGCACCAGGTGCACCCTCGTCCCCTCAGCTAGGGGTGGAGGTCGTGGTTCCAGAGGTGGAGGCCAGACAGTTAGAGGTGGAGGACATGCTACGAGGGGTAGAGATCAGCCTGCAGTAGGCCAACCCAGGGATGTTCAGATTGGTGGGGCTCAGCCCCGATGCTATGCTATTCCCTCCAGACCTGAGGTTGAGGCCTCTGATGCAGTTATTATAGGTATTGTTTCAGTTTTCAACAGGGATGCTTCGGCTTTTTTTGATTCGGGGTCTACATTTTCCTACGTGTCCTCGTATTTTGCCCCTTATCTGATTATGCCCCCTGATTCCCTGAGTACTTCTGTATATGTATCTACACCAGTGAGTGATTCTATTATGGTAGATCGAGTCTACCGTTCATGCATAATGGTTATTGGCGGTATTGAGACCCGTGTAGATCTTTTACTTCTTGATATGGTTGATTTCGATGTCATTTTGGGGATGGATTGGTTATCTACCTATCATGCTATTCTGGACTATCACGCCAAGACTGTGACCTTGGCCTTACCGGGAGTACCCCATTTGGAGTGGATGGGGACTCCTAGTCATTCCTCCGGCAGAGTTATCTCATATATGAAGGCTCGACGCATGGTCGAGAAGGGTTGCTTGGCCTATTTGGCCTATGTTCGAGATTCCAGTGCCGATGTTCCTTCGATAGAGTCCGTGCCCATTGTTCGTGATTTTCCAAAGGTATTCCCTGCTGACCTGCTAGGTATGCCACCCGATAGGGATATTGATTTTTGCATTGAGTTGGCTCCGGGCACTCAGCCCATTTCTACTCCGCCTTATCGTATGGCCCCGCCAAAGCTTAAGGAGTTGAAAGATCAGTTACATGATTTGCTTGATAAAGGCTTCATTAGGCCTAGTGTTTCTCCTTGGGGTGCCCCAGTGTTGTTTATTAAGAAGTTGAGTCATAGTCGAACTCGTATACCCAGGTAGAGTTAGATCAGAATTGAACCATGTACTCAACAACTGACTCTATAAATACTCAATGTATTAATGCTGAAATTAGAGACGCACAAAGACAAAAGTGAATCAAGTTCTGAAAAGCAAAGTTCATAGGATATTTTGCAAGCAGAAGTATTGTGTGAAGGCTACAGTTCAACTAGAAGAAACAGTTTCATTGTTTGTGTATTGAGTCTAGTTGATTGTAGTAGGAGTTTTAACATTGTATCTTTTCAGCTTTCATATAAGCAATTGTAATAGGTACACATTGTTCAAGTTAGAGTTAGCTTGAAATTTGTAGAAATTAGCTAGAGGCTAGTTGATACAAAGAGGATTAGAGTTAGTCCTAGGATTACAAAAGAGTTTATTTTGTAAGTCCGTTTGGCTAAGAGTTTTTAGTGAAGTGTTTGAGCAAATCCTACTGAGGAGTAGGTCGTGGTTTTTTCACCTTTTGAACCAGATGTTTTCCACGTAAAAATCTCTGTGTCTTTACTTTACTGCTTTATTATTCCGCAACAGCAGAAAGTAGTACACCAAGAAGAACCAGGTTCTTCTTATTAGACAGCACTCAAAAATTGGGTACTGCACAATTAACTTATATTATTGTGTAGTATTGAAGTCTAAAACATCAATTGGTATCAGGAAGATTGTTCGCCTGCATGGTGTGCCCGTGTCCATTATTTTTGACCGAGGTACTCAGTTTACCTCCCATTTATGGAGAGTATTTCAGCGTGAGTTGGGCACACGAGTTGAGTTGAGCACAACGTTTCATCCTCAGACGGACGGGCAGTCCGAGCGCACTCTTCAGATCTTGGAGGATATGTTGAGGGCATGTGTCATTGACTTTGGAGGTTCATGGGACTAGTTCTTGCCTTTAGTTGAGTTTACCTACAACAACAACTACCAGTCGAGCAATCAGATGGCTCCTTATGAGGCGTTGTATGGTAGGCGGTGTCGGTCGCCCGTTGGGTGGTTTGATCCGAGAGAGGCTAGGTTTTTGGGGTCAGAGTTAGTCCAGGATGCCTTGGACAAGGTGAAGATAATTCAGGATAGACTTCGTACAACTCAGTCCAGGCAGAAGAGTTATGCAAATCGCAGAGTTCTTGATTTGGCATTTATGATTGGAGACCGGGTATTGCTTCGGGTGTCTCCCATGAAGGGCGTGATGAGGTTTAGAAAGAGGGGCAAGTTGAGCCCTAGGTATCCCTTTGATATTCTTGAGAAGGTAGGAGACGTGGCCTACAAACTTAATTTACCACCAAGTTTATCAGCTGTGCATCCAGTGTTTCATGTATCTATGCTTTAGAAGTACATTGCCGATCCATCTCATGTGCTAGACGTCAGCAGTGTCCAGTTGGACAAGGATCTGACTTATGAGGAGGAGCCGGTAGCCATATTATCCCGGCAGGGTCGTCAGTTGAGGTCGAAGAGTTATCCTTCGGTCCGTGTTCAGTGGAGAGGTCAGCCTGTTGAGGAAGCTACCTATGAGTCCGAGTCCAATATGCGAAGCTGATATCCCCATCTTTTCCCCAATTCAGGTACCTTTCTATGTCCGTTCGAGGTCGAACATTTGTTTTAGAGGTGGATATTGTGATGACCCAAAAGGTCATCATGTGTATGTTTAGCTAAGTCTGTGTTTCGAGGCCATGAAAGCCTCCTTCTATCTCACCTCGATTTGCGTGCGCAACCCGAGCGTGTAGCCGGGAAGACGTTATGTGAAAAACTGATAAAAATGATTTTATGTTGAAATTTGAGTAAAGTTGATTTTGGTCAACATTTTTGGCAAATGGACCCGGACTCGTGATTTGACGGTACCGGAGGGTCCGTAGGAAAATATAGGACATGGGCGTATGCCCCGAATCGAATTCCGAGGTCCCAAGTCCGAGAAATAAATTTTTAAAGGAAATTGTTTTCTGAAAAATATAAGAGATTTTGAAAATAAAATTATATCTGAAACCTGTGGTATCAGGCCTGTATCTTGGTTCGGTAGCCCGGTACAGGTTCGATATAATATTTGTGTCATATCTGTAAAGTTTGGTAAGAAACGGACTTCATTTACGTGATTCAGACCTTAAATGCAAATTTTGAAGTTTTAGAAGTTTTTGGAAAATTTCATTGATTTTGAGGTTTAATTCGATGTTTATGATGTTATTTTGGTGATTTGATTACACGAATAAGTCCGTAGGATGTTTTCGAGGTTGTGTGCATATTTGGTTTGGAGCCCCGAGGGCTCGGGTGAGTTTCGGGTAGGTGTCGGGGTGCTAAAACTTAGAAAAATCTGGTGTAATCCTCAATTTCTGGTGTCTGGTGTTGAGTACTATGCGATCACATAGGTTCATTCGCATAACAGGAGCTGCGACCGCATAGTGTAATAGGAAGGCTGGGGGCTGGGTAGGTGTAGCTCTATGCGATCGCATTCTCTCATTCGCGATCGCGGAGTGTGGTGGGTCAGGTCTTCTGTGCGATAGCATTATGCCCATCGCGATCGCGGAGCATAGGGAGCCAGTCCACTATGCGATCGGATTCCTTACATCGCGATCGCATAGACCAGAATCCGCCCAGTTATTTTTAAGTTCAGAACATAGAATGTATTACGGGAATTTCACCATTTTTCATAACTTCTTCTTCTCCACACCTCCTTGGGCGATTTTTGAAGAACTTCTTCACCATAGCTTCATAGGTATGTAATCCTAACCTCGTTTTCTTCCATTTTTATCAACACACATTAGATTCTAGGCCTAAAAACATGAGGTTAAGGGTAGAAAATTAGTGATTTGGGTAGAGTTAGGGCTTATTGATTAATTGGGAATTTGGCCTCGTTTTGGGGTCGGATTTCAAAATAAATTATATATTCGGGCTCGTGGGTGAATGAGTGATCGGGTTTTGTTCTGAATCTCGTGTTTGGACTAAGCAGGCCCGGGGTCGATTTTTGGAGTTTTGGGAAGAATGCTAGAAAATCTATAATTAAGCATTGGAATTGAATTGTTTAGCATTTATTGATGTTATTGAGCCGATTATGTCTAGATACGATTGATTTGAAGTCGGGTTCAAAAGGAATAGCGGTGCTAGAGGCTTGATTTGATCGTGGAAATCGAGGTAAGTGTTTGGCCTAACCTTAGATTGAGGGAATAGGTGTTGAGTCGTATTTGCTACGTGTTTATTCCATGTTCAACTTATAGGTGAGGTGACGAGTACCTATACGTTGTTTTCAAGCATGCATGTGGGTCTATCTTTATGGATTGTGTGAATTTCATCAATATTCACTGTGTTATGGATTTAATATCAATTGGGAGTTGTTCATTTGATGGAAATTCTTAATTGTGAATACTGTTGAGTATTTATTCGGTTGAAGAATATTTGTTAAGTTATACACTTGAGTGATGTTGGTTATAGCTGTGTCCCTTGTCGGGACGGTATTATTACCGTTGATTATTCCTTTGCATTTATGGTTTCTTATTGTTGATTTTCTTGCCAAACTGTTGTTTTTGATATTTATGCACGAGGGGACATTCCGTGCCGTGTTTTGTGATTATTATGCACGAGGGGACATTCCGTATCGTGTTTATCATTATTATGCACGAGGGGACATTTTATGCCGTGTTGATGATATTTATGCACGAGAGGACATTCTGTGTCGTGTTATGATACTTTAGCACGAGGGGACATGTCGTGCCGTTTCTTTCCCTTGTTTATTTTGTGTTGTTAATCCTCGTTGTTATTTTTGATATTTGAACTGTTGTCTCGTTCCTTCATTTCAGTATTTGCTACGCCTTTTCCCCAACATGTTTCCTCGTTTACTCCTTGTTGTTATTTCCTGTTATATTTATTTAAGCTGCACATGTGATATTACTTGTCGTGTCCTAGCCTCGTCACTACTTCGCCGAGGTTAGGCTGGGCACTTACTCAGTACATGGGGTCGGTTGTACTGATACTATACCTGCACAATTTTTGTTGTGCAAATCCCAGTGCTGGACCCAGTGGTTATTGATCTAGGTGGCTCCCTTCGGTCCATCAGGCGACACTGAGGTAGTCCTGCAGACGTCCGCAGGGCTTGGCGTCACCTTCTATCTTATTATTTCCCTATCTTTACATATTTCTGAGACAACAGTACTTTATTCATTCAGATCTATACTTGTAGTATTCATAGACAGTCCGTGAAATTGTGACATCGCATTCTGAAAATTTTATTGTGGAAGTTGTAATAGTATTTAATTAAGTTGTTAGCTTTCATTTGTTCGGCATTTTTGTTTATACCGATCTTGTATATCATCTATAAATTATAAAATAAGGAAACAAGTTAGAATAACCGGTAACGTTGGATTGTCTAGCGGGTTCAACGTTAGACGCCATCACGGTCCCGACGGTGGAATTTCGGGTCGTGACAATAATCATTGTACAACACCCATTTCGCAAGAAGTCTTTCGCCATTTATTAAACCATATATTTTGCATATCTGATTGAAAAAAATTAGTGATATTGTTCCTCTATTAATCAAGAATTTTGATATTTGAGCTTGCATTAGGCTCCGGACTAATTAGGACAACACCTCTAATTTTAGAACCATAACATGCACATCATTTATGAAATTGTTCGTCTTGTACAAAGTCGAACAATTTGACAAATAATGAGTACGGTAATTCTAAAATAAGAGGTGTTGCCATCAAGATACTCTTATTGTAAGCTTAATAGGAACCAACACTGAGAGCATTTTAGCTTGTACCTTCGATTTTGTACATGGCTAACAATTGCATAAATGTTGTGCATGGTGATTTGAATCCCAAATTTTATCCAACTCGTGAGCTTAATTGTCTCCTAAAATGCTTCCCAAAATAATTTTACTATTAACTTAAACAGATACATTTATGTTTCTTCATTCTAGAGAAGTTCCTCCAAATCAAGATCATTACACGAGTCAAAGTGAGTGATTCTTTTCACTATCTTTAGAGATTTAGATTAGGTCTTGCAGGGTCGGGCCAGTCTAGGTTGGAGGTTAATTGACATGAACTCAGCCCAGGCCCTTTAACATTGGGGTTAGGGAGCATGGGCCCAGTTCATGAATCATATCTGTCGACTCAACCAACTTGACAGGTCCAAATGAAAGCGGTTATTATTGTCATTAGAGAAATTAGTATTCGAGTTCGCACATTGCGCGATCAATATTAAAGGAAATTAATCTTAGCAAATTGTTATATGATTTGCTTGGACACATTATATTTCAATCAAATTATAACTATTGTCATTTTACTTATAATGGTAACAATTAAATCTAGATGAGCTAATTTTTTGACATGTTTATAATGGTAAACCTTAAAATATTTTTAAGTTCTATAAAATATTCAACCAAAATAACTATAGTATACATACTTTTTATTTCCATTCTTGGATTTACAACAAATTAACTCGTCCAGATCCTCTACCAAAAATAGATTCAAACCATTCTCCTTTACAAACTAAATTGGAAAGTGAAAAGTGAAAGAAATAATATAGTTAATCTCATCTTGAATATTATAGCCACAATTGACACCACATGATCCTTTAAAATTATTTTTAGAGTCAATCTCTCATTTGGCCGGAATCATGTAAATACCCTATCAAAATCAAAATGGACCCAAGATTTACATTTTGTGAGTCATCGTCTCTAATAAAGACCTACCATAACTGACAGATAATAGGGATGACTAAATTGATTTTGGGTTAATTTGGTTTTATTTACTAGTTTTTTATCAACCTTAAACATTTTCAGTATAGTTCAATCATTTCGATGTATCCAAGTCTTTTGAAAAAATTAAGAAAGAGAAATAAGACAAAAAGTAGCTTCCGATAGGAAATTACACCCCATCAAATTAAGCCTAACGTAACAGTATCATAATTATGATCAATTTACTAACTTATCAAGAATTCACATCCCTTATGTTACAATACAAGCAAAAACAACACTTATAGTAAGAGAATCACATCTTTTCGAGTTCTTGGATGAAAGGGATAGATGGGTTAGTATTTGAGAAGATCATAGTCCTTCCGTTCATGCTAAAATAGGTATTCTTTTTTATTAATGATAAGTTATGTGACTTTTTTGTTTAGATGATTTAACAAACTTCATATGAGAACTAGATAGGGAATCTGTTACACAACCTCAAAGTGTTTAGAACAACAAGACATATGTCTGGCACAAGTTCCAACATGATCGGTCAAAGAAACGAAAGAGGGAACATATGACTATCAGTTCCTCCTGTGACAGTACAAGTCAACTCTCTACTGCTGTTAAAGTTGCTGCACTATTTTTTTGCTCATACAATAGTGCATCAGTCACTTTATGGAGCATGCCTTGTACAGAATATTTGCATACATCATTCCAATGACCTCACTTATATATTACCAACATGAGGCAAGGGAAAACGCACACTTGCAAAATCCTAAATCAATCATTAAGTCTCTCTGTAAAGTGTGTTTCACCTCTCATTGACTCCAAGGCTTGCGAACAAAGTAGCAACAGAACAAAGGACTAGATCACAGTACTGAGTTTATCATATATCCTCACTATTGTTGTATCTTTGTTAGCGTTATTTACTTGTAATTCATACTCAGCTTAGTTAGAAGCATTCTGTAGGACATCATATGTAAAACCATAAAACTTGTGTTTGTGTTTGGATATAGTTAGTCAAAGTGGTGAGCTTTGTAATAGAGCTATTACAAAAAGGCTTGCAATAGAGTTATTGCAAGTAGATGAGGGATTAAGAAGTTAATTTCTAGATTACAATAAGTTGTAATTTAAAGTTTGCTCAGTTGGTGAAGTTGAAACTGTACGAGTGTAGGTCGTGGTTTTTCTAATCCGGTGAGCTGGGAGTTTGTCACGGCCCAATTTCTCCTATGGGCTATGATGACGCCCAACGTTATCGCTAGGCAAGCCAACAGTGAACTAACTCTATGATCCCTTCTTTTAAAGATTTGAAATAGTTAAATTTTAGTTTGTGCATAAATAAGAAATAAGATTTTTAATAAGAATGATAGATAAAATTTTAAAAGCAAGTGAGACAAGTTAAATAACCCGAAAATCATTAAATAACTACTAGCATAATTCATCAATACCTGGTGTCACAAGTGTATGGGCTACTAGTAGAATATGCAAAAAATATTACTCTACTGTCTGAAACAAAATAGATTGAAAATAAGCAAAAGGAAGGCTCCGGCTGTTGCAGAACGAACTAGGAAGGCAGCTCACCGTGAAGTCTCGTTGGGGTAATCAAGTGTGCGCCCCAGACTGATATCCAGATGCACCTGCTTTAGATCATGCACATTAAGTACATAAGTATAGCGTGTAAGGGTGTGCATTCGATTTATTGATTCGATTCTGACCCTTTTCGATAATTACTTATCGATTTGTACATATGCTTATCGTTATCGTTTCAATAAGGTTTCGATTTTTTCGATTTTTGGGTCTTATCGATTCGGTTATCGATTACACCAATAAAAAAAATTGCGGGATTCCACGGAAAGTATATCGCTATAAACACGCCTAACTAATATAGACAAAAGAAGCTAAAATAAGACGAACACCGTTTATAACATAAAAATTGTGTCAACAAGCACATGCAACGAAACTAAAGTAAGGGATCAAATGTATGCCACCAACACTCCAATAGTATTAAAAAAATAATTCGAAGTTGTTTTTCTTTTTGAGCAAAGAGAAGAAATGGCGACTCCTGTCTGATGACCTCGATATGAATCGGCCCAAGGCTGCTATTTGCCCGGTCAACAATTGTACGACCTTCACATTGTTTACCACTGTGATCTCCTCGATGGTTTTGAATTTGTCGGGGTTGATCTCAATCCCCTTGTTTGACACCATGAAGCTTAAAAATTTGCCCGAACCTACTCCGAAGGCACACTTCTCGGGGTTGAGCTTCATGTTATAGCTTCGGAGGATGTCAAATGTCTCCTGCAAGTGAGTCAAATGGTCCTCTGCGCGCAGGGACTTAACTAGCATATCATCAATATAAACTTCCATGGATTTCCTATTTGATGTTCAAACATCTTATTAACTAGGCGCTGGTACGTGGCTCCCGCGTGTTTTAGCCCGAAGGGCATCAAATTTTAGCAGTACGTACCGTACTTCATGATGAATGAAGTGTTTTCCCTATCCTCGGGGTTCATCTGAATTTGATTATACCCCGAATAGGCATCGAGAAAGGTGAGGATCTCGTGGCCGGCTGTAGCATCGATCAAGCGATCGATGTTGGGAAATGGGAATGGGTCTTTGGGGCATGCTCTATTCAAGTCTTTATAATCTACGCACATCCTTAACTTATTCCCCTTTTTGGTGACTACCACCACATTGGCCAACCAATCGGGGTATTTTACCTCCCTAATAGACCCTATTTTGAGGAGCTTTGTTACCTCGTCCTTGATGAATTCATTTTTTACCTCGGACTGAGGTCTTATTTTTTGCTTCACCAGTTTGAAACTGGGATCGACGCTCAATCGATGAGTGGTTATTTCCGGCGGGATCCCTGTCATGTCTAAATGGACCAAGCAAAGCAATCGATGTTATTAATAAGAAATTGAATGAGTTTTTTCCTGAGTTCGGGGGTTAGTCCTGTTCCTAGGTATACCTTTTGATCTAGGAGATGTTCGACCAGAACATCCTGCTCCAATTCTTCAATTGTCGATTTAGTTGCATCCGATTCTTCGGAGGCAACGAAGGTTCGGGGAGCGAGGAAGTCTTCCTCATCATTCTCGGGGGTCTGTTTGCTCTCTGGTTCCTCCGAGGTGGAGGGCACGGATGTCGGTGCCTTGCTGTGAATCACGAACATCTCATTTTCCGTATGTTGTTCTCCATATATCGTTTTTACACCGTCTTTTGTTGGAAACTTCATCATCTGATGAAGAGTTGACGACACTGCCCTTATATGGTGCATCCATGGCCTTCCAAGAAATGCATTGTACCTCATGTCACCCTAGATGACATGAAATTTGATATTTTGGATTGTACCAGACATGTTGATTGGGAGGATGATCCCCCTTCGTTGCTTCGCCGACCATGTTGAATCCGTTGAGGACTCGGGAGGTAGGTATGATTTGATCAAGCAGTCTGAGCTGCTCCACCACCTTCGACCTGATTACATTGGTCGCGCTACCTGGATCCACGAGTACACGTTTAATTTGAATGTTATTCAAGAGAAAGGAAATTACCAGCGCATCGTTATGTGGATGAGACAAGGTCTCGAAGTCCACTTCACTAAATGCAAGTATGTCTTCGGGCATGCGACCCCAAATTTGCCCCACTGTTGCAGCGGATACTTTCGTCCGCTTGATCACGGGTCCTTGAGGAACGTCGGTCCCCCCTATGATCATATGAACGGTGTGTTGAGGTTTTCCCGTTCCGTTCTTCCGGTCTATTTATCTTCCCCGAAAGTGGTTTACGGCTCGGTCGTTGATGAATTCTTGGAAGTGCCCTTTGCCAACTAATCGGGCTACTTCTTCTCGGAGCTGTCTGTAGTCTTCGGTCCTGTGACCGTGTGTGCCGTGAAAGTCGCATGTCAAGTTAGGGTTCCTTTGCGAAGGGTCTGATAGTATGGGTTTTGTCCACCTGTTATCTTTGATTTTACCTATGGCCGATACGATGTCTGAAACATCAGTGTTGAAGTTATACTCAGATAATCAGAGCACCTCTACTGACCCTGTGCGCCTGTTGAACCCGATTTTGTTATGATTCCCCAAGGATTTCGACCTCCATCCGTCCTTTGATCGATTCGAGGCATGTTGCGTCTCAGGGCGTTTCTTCAATTGTCGATGTACGGTTGATATCTCTCCTTACATGGCCTTGGTTCTCCCTCTGGGAACATTGATTCAATCCTCTTCATAAGGCCCTCGAGCATTTTCATAATAGTGGAATCGGCTGCTGACCCATTGTTGCTCGGCCTCTTTGGTGCCTGTTCGACTCGACGATCCATTTCTGGTGCCATTGCGCTTGAAGTCTTTCGGTGGCTTTGTAGCTGAGCAATTGCCGCTTGTTGTGCCTGTAGCATTTCAAAAACATCGGGAAGGTTAACCTCCATTTCCTCCAGAGCTGGATTTTTTTGAACCTCTTGCTTGTTTTCTCGGCGTGTACCCTCGTCAGCGTGGGAGTTTATATTGACGTTTTGGGTATTGCGCGAGCCTACGTCTACAGGAATTGGCTTTGGTGGTTTCTCAAGGTTTCGCAGTGCTACGCCGGCGTCTGAAACAGCTACACCATTGAAAATGGTAATGACAATTAAATTTGATTTTGCGGTTCTAAAAATATGTGCTTTATTTTAATACTAGTTGTTAAGAAATAGATGCTAAGTGTGAGTTAGGGAAATAAGATAAGAGTAAAATATAGTGGAAATATGCAAACCAAACTGCCCTGGATCGGGGTCTCGAGCTGGCCGAGGTGGGGCCTCGAGGTCGAGGTACAATATTTATAGCATATGATCGATGGGGGGGTCTAACAGATCTTAGGGCCCCGAAGCGGGCTCTTTATGATCAATGATGAGTAATAAATGAAGAACAATCAATGAAACGCAATAAATGTAAGCAATAAATCAATAAAGAGACAATTGAGTATGTTTGAGTTAGAGAGTAGAGAATGTTCTTGTTGTTGTGTTGAATATCATGTGTGCAAGAAATAACAAGGGTCCCCTTTATATAGGAGGGGGAATCATAACATGGTACATGTATAATTATTATAAAAGGAAATAACTGGTATAACTATTCAATGGTCCGGTACGGACTTGTACTATTCTTACAGGTGCTTGTCAGCTTTAGCCACATGTTCTTGGGAGTCCTGCGCCTTTCCACGAAGGGCCCCGATCTTTATCTCGAGGCACATCAATCCCTCGATGCCTCTCCTTATGGGATTCACCTCGGAGTTGATCCTCAGACCTAGCCTTGATACTGTCGAGATTAGGCTCGAAATGGCGTAGAAACCTCGGAATCGACCATTCCTGGTTTTGACCATATACAATATCTTTTTACAATATTTTTGTCTTTAAATTTGAATTAAAAAATTAGGTCACAATTCTATAAAGAATTTATAAAGCATTGCCTTATATATTTTTTAAACATCTTTTTGTCTCTAATTTCTATTTAGTTATTTTTTAAAAAGATTATTGTTTAGCCATTGGGCCCATTTAGCCCGTTGGGACCGCGGGCCCCGCCCATTTAACCCTGGACCATGAGTTCGTGGACCCGATTCCGAGTTGGTTCCTACAAAAAGCACGTTTAGCCCATTTATTTTAGGACATGACCCGACCCACTTGCCACCCCTGCATGTGTAAGAAGAAAGCAAGTAAGGCCCTCCTTCAAGCCAAAAAGGAAAGTAAGCACCTCGAGGCCATTGGATCTTTTTCAAATGGATTTGTGTAGACCTATGAGGATGCCAAGTAGAGGAGAAAAGAAGTATATTTTTGTAGTAGTTGATGACTACTCCAGATTCACATGGACCTTGTTCCTCAGAACCAAGGATGAAACTTTTCCAGTCGCTGCTACCTTTGTGAAGCAGATTCAAGTGAAAATGAGCCATAATATTGTAAGCATAAGATCTGATCATGGTACAGAGTTCGACAAGGCAAAATTCGATGAATTATGTGCTGAAAATGGTATAAGTCATAATATTTCAGCTCCCAGAACACCCCAACAAAATAGTGTTGTGGATAGCACAAATTGGACTCTTGAAGACATGGAAAGGACAATGCTAATTAACAGTGGTGTATCGAAAAACTTTTGGGCGGAGGCTGTGAACACTGCCTGCTATTTTATAAATAGGTGCATGATCAGGTCTCTCTTAAACACGACCCCATATGAATTACTAAACGAGAGGAAACCCAAGCTGACTCACCTAAGAACATTTGGTTGCAAATGTTCCATTTTCAATAATGGTAAGGAAGTGCTGTGAAAGTTGAATGCCAAAAGTGATGAAGGAATCTTTCGTGGATATTCCTTATAAAGCAAACCATACAAGGTCTACAACAAATGGACTCAATGTGTTGAATAAAGCATACATGTAATCTTTGATGAATCCCACCACTTAAGTGGGAAAGATTCGCATGATAAGAATGATCAAGATGGAGAGCAGTCAAAGGTTCCCGGAGAAGTTATTGATATGGAAAATAGAAAGGCCGGTCTGATGAGTCAGGTCAAGGAATCTAATGAAGAAGATGCAACAGAACCTCCAGCTGATTCAGAGGAACCTTACAACAATTGAATCAGAAAACAAAGTTGCTGATGTCGTGCAAAGAACTCCTGATGTTGAGCATAGAAGTGGCACTCACTCTTCCATGGATGCTAACGATGGATCCCATTTAGAGGAACCTGGGTCTTCTCACAATGAGATTCATGTGTCTAACTGGAAGCACAAAAGTTTACATCCTCTCCAAAATGTGATCCCTCCTATTGATTCAAGGATTCAAACTAGATAAAAGACGAGAAACAGGTTTGCCTTCTCACCTTTCCTTTCTCATATTGAGCCAAAAAATATCAAGGAAGCATTGAAAGATGCTGACTGGATTACTGCTATGCAAGATGAAAATTTGGGAGGAACAGTGTACGACACCTGATTTCTCGACCTTCAGATAGAATTGTTAAAGGAACCAGGTGGGTGTTCAGAAATAAGCTTGATGAGTTTGGGAATACAACAAGGAACAATGCCAGGTTAGTAGTTCAAGGCTATAATCAAGAAGAAGGTATTGACTATGATGAGATTTTTGCTCCAGTTGCACGAATGGAAGCCATCATAATTCTCACCGCCTTTGCATCTCATATGGAATTCAAATTGTTCCAAATGGATATCAAGAGTGCATTTCTAAGTTGGTATTTAAAGGAAGAAGTCTTTGTCAAACAACCACCTGGTTTTGAAATGTCATGAGCATCTTGAACATGTATTCAAGCTTGACAAGACACTATATGGTTTAAAGCAGGCCCTCATGCATGGTATGAAAGGTTAACAAGGTTCCTTTTGGAAAATGTCTTTACAAGAGGGAAATTGACAATACTCTCTTTTTGAAGAAACAAGAGAGGAACCTACTGATTGTGCAAGTTGATGTTGACGACATCATTTTTGGTGCAACAAATGATTCCTCATGTGAGGATTATTCAATCTTACGGTAAGTGAGTCTGGGATGAGCATGATGGGGGAACAAACCTTTTCCTAAGGTCTGAAAGTTAAGAAAATCTCTAAGGTAACGATGATAAGTCAGCAAAAATACATTAAAAGCTTCTGAAGAAATTTGAGATGGAAGTTGAAAAACCATTGATACTCCTATTTCCACTACTACTCATCTAGACATGGATGGACCTGGTTCTCCTATGAACGAAACCATGTATAGAGGTATCATTGGTTCACTCTTTTATCTCACAACCAACATACCTGATATTGTGTTCAGTGTGATATTATGTGCTAGATTCTAATCAAGTCTAAAGGAATCTAATCTGAAAGCTGCCAAGATGATTCTAAGGTATCTCAAAGGAACACATGACCCGGTCCTCTACTATCCTTCAGGAGACAATTTCTACTTAATTGGGTATGCTAATGCTGATTATTCTGGTTACTTGGTGGATAGAAAGAGCACATCTGGGATGGCACATTTTCTGGGATCATGCTTGATTTCATGGGTTACAAAGAAACAAAACTATGTGGCTCTTTTTACTTTAGAAGCTGAATATGTGGCAAATCCCTCTGTTGTGCTCAACTACTGTGGATCAAGCAACAACTAGAAGATTTTGGCCTGGGCAGTGTTCAACTTAAAACGGGTTTTGGCATTTCTTCTCTCATTTTCAAGGGCTATGGGTGATTTTTGGAGAGCATTTCAAGGGGGATTTCACCAAGCATCACTAGGTAAGTAAATTCCTTCAATTTTTGAGTTATATACAAGGTTGTGCATGGATTTGAACATGGAAATTAGCGAAAAATTGGGGTTTTTGGAGAAAACCTAGAAATTTGGTGAAAGTGGATTTTAACCATGAATTGAACACGAATATTTGAGTAAATTGTATATTTGAGCTAGTTAAGCTATGGGTGGAGTATATCTCCGAGAAATTTCGGAAATTCGGGCACGTGGGCCCGAGGGCATTTTTGTCAATTCACTGAGCGGAGTTGTGAAATTATATAATCTGAATTTTTAGCAAACAATTGAGTATATTTCCATTGGTTTATCATCATTTGGGTAGTTTTGGAGCGTTGCGCATTGGATGGAGTCATCGGGAAGGCTTGGAGGCCGTTTATGAAATTTCGGAGCGAGGTAAGTCTCCTTTCTAACTTTGTGAGGGGGAATAGTCCCCATAGGTGAACTAAATGAATAAATGCTATTATTTGTGGGGGCTACATACGCACGAGTTGATGGGAGTCCGTGCGTAGCTATTGTTATGCCATGTCCGGGTAGTCTAGGACTCACTAGCATGCCTTACGTGTTGTACATGTGATCCTATCATAATTTTTGGCTGATAATGCTATGGAATTGGTAATTTATTTTCCTAAAAAGGTTAGGTGTACTCTTCTTAATTATTTGGAAGGAGGATGGATTTCCCTGTGGATTATTGTGTTCCTGGCAAGGTTATTTTATTGAATATTGTTAAAACTTGGAAAACGAATTTCCAGAAAAATATTCTAAATACTATCTTCATGTATTTTATCACTTCTATGAGAAACTATTTTCTTGAATAAAATATGGATCTTTTATGTGAATACGGTTACATATGAGCACCTGAGTCGCAGGTATGATTCGCGAGCAGGCTAGCCGTATTGTTATTATGTTGACCGCGTCGCATGATCGATTCGCGAGCGGGGAAAATAGATGCATCTATGGTTCGAGCCATTCGACCCTCGACAGTCACAATTTATTATTGTTGGTCCGCGCCGTTCGAACCTCGACACTTCTTGCGCATGATATTTGCTGCGTAGTTCCTATGTTTTTTTTTTGCCTTATTACTGACCTGGAATTTTAAGTTGTCAATTGAAATGACAGAGATTGAGAATTTTTAAATATTTTGGAAAAAGTTGTTCCTTCCCGTTGATTAGGTTGTTATTGGATTAAATCACCCATGTTGTTTAATTGGTATTAACATGACGAAGAATTTAAGTGTAAATTTGGAAAGGGATGACATTATTTATTCCTGAACTTAATTGCCTATGATAACTATGCTTAGTGTCACACTTGAATAATCTAAATTGACCTATAGCAAGTGTCTAATCTGACCTCTCGTCACTACCTCTCTGAGGTTAGGCGGGATAGTACACGTTGTTTTCGTACTCATACTACACTTGCTGTGCATTTTGTTGCACAGGTACCTTCATAGCCCAGTGACTGACTTGGAGACTTGGACGGGCTGCATCATCCGGAGGCGTTCCGCAGCTGACAGAGTCTTCCTCCTATGTATTTGTACTTTACTTTCAGTCCTTGTTCAATTTGTACCTCGGACAAGCTTTGTATGATTGTATAAATCCTTAGAAGTTGCTCATGCACTTGTGTCACCAGGTTCTAGGGATGTGTTGAACTACATTGAACTGATGTCGTACTTAATTTACGAAGATTTATTTATTTGATTATGAAATGCAATGAAATGTAACGATTTAGAAAATGTTAAAACAGGAATTTCTTCAACTAATTAAGGTTTGGCTTGCCTGACAGTGGTGTCCGGCGCCATCACGACCTCATGGATTTTGGGTCGTGACATGAAGGGCTCTCATCTGTTGAAGGGACCTATTCCCCTGACTTTAGAAAGGTCATTCTAAAAGCTCATGTTGTTCAGCAAGGAGAACAGATGCACGAGAAGGCCCTCCTCCTAGAGTATCAACTTATGTTTTGAAATGGTGAACAAGGTCATGCTTTCACATGCAGAAAGACGTTCCATTACTTCAAAAACAGACTTGTTCCTCATGGAAGCTCTGGATACATACACCACCATCAATCTTCCTGGTATCATGATTGAACAAATGAAAAAAGTTGCAGACTTCAAGAACGGGAACCATGGTTTTCCTTATGGATTCTTGCTCACTAGAGTGTTTGAATTCTTCAAAGTCCCTTTGGGAAGAGAAACAATGGGAACTCGAAAGCATACTTCCTCAAAGACAACCTTGGAGGAATGTGAGTGTATTGACAAGAAGGGGCGTGTTGGCAGCCATTCTACTATTTCTCATTTTATTGATGCTCACATGCTGTTAGTGAGGAAATAAAGAGGCTGAAGGCTAGGAATTCCATTCTTGAGGGGCAGCTTAGTCAATCCAAGGAATAACCTAGATCTAGTAGTGCACAAGTCTCAAAGGTTGCTCGCTTGATTGCTGAAAATGCAGACGTGAGGAAACATGTTGAGGACTTGAAAGAGCATCTGAAAACGAGCAACGGTCTGCAAATGCTCCGGTGGATATTCTTCTCAAATCCATTTCCTTCTCATCCTTCTCTCCCTCTTCCAGCGTCCCTTAAACAGTTCCCTTCTCTGTGTCTAGTTTAAACAATGTTTGTCTTAACCCCAGTGTCTCTTTTGGCTTGTTTGTTTTATGACTGGTACTTTAACTTTTTTTTATGTGGATGTTTTGTATCAGTGGTGCTACTGCCTCTATTTTCTTCTCTTACTAATTAATGAGCATCTCAACCTTTTGTTATGCATGTTACACTCTTGTGCTTTGTTTTTACCTTTGTTGTGTGCACACATGTGGCATGAGTTAACTTTGCTGGACCGTTTCTTGTTTACTTGCATATTTTTTTTATGATGCCAATAGGGGGAAGAAAATCGAAAGAGGGGGTGGGGGGACAAAAAGGGGAACAAGTTCTCAGGGGGAATAAAGTTATTCTGCAGGCAAATTGTATGGAGATCTAGTTCTCAGGGGGAACTTCAATTATAAGTTTGTGATCAAGCCCAAATCTAGTCCTAAAAAGGATAAGCAGTCGGTGCAAATATAATCCGGTCTAAAAGTCTGGAGTCGAATCCCACAGAGAACTAAGGATTAGCTACAACTATTGACTATCACTAAGATGACAAGCTCGAACAATTACAAATTTATAAATATTAAGATTCTTATATCTAACTAATTAACTAACAAATTAAAGTAGAATAACAACTAGGGATATTAAGTTTTGGAGAAAGAATTAAGGAGGTCTAGAGTTATGATATCCCCAATTGTCGGAAGCCTTCCTGCTACGTCTTCTATAATTTCGCCTAAGTATTCTCTAACGATCGTGAGTACTTCGGGTGTCGTAATTCTCTCTCGAGCAACTACCACAATTTACTAGACATATTCTCTCGAACTATTCTAGTCGACACTAATTCACCGCTCACTACGATCGCACCATGATTTCGTTATCTTTAATCCCGACTTTAAATCTTCCATATTGATCTCTCACATACATTAGGAGTGATGTTGTTCAACAAATACCTAAATATATACCCTCTCTCAAGCAATATACACAATCAATTGATTGCCATTCAATCAACAACAGTAAACACGTAGTTGAACAAGTAGAGAAATCTAACAACTCAATTATATAAAAACATAACGAGAATTTATCTTACAAAAGGTTACATGAAAACCCTATATAAAAAATTATCTATTCATAATAGTATGCAAAACTACAATACTAAAATTCATAACCAATAATGAAAATAGGAAGAAGGAAGTGAAAAACTCGCAGAAGAATTCTCCTCCTTGCTCCTCGATGTTCTTGCCTCCTTAGGTCGATTCCCTCTCTAATGATGTCTCTCCAATAGTGTCTAACCCTTCAAAAACTAACTTTAATGGGTATTTATAGGGTAGGGTCCGAATTCACATGTCCAAGACTAATGACGAATAAAAAAAATTCGGATGGCATTGTTGGCGCCTTGCACTGCCTGTAGCACTGTCGTTTCGGTGCAAGGCATTGTCTGTAGCATTGTCTTTTCGGCGCACGGCACTGTGTATGGTGTAGACATGTAATTTTTTACCCTCCCCGAGATTTTACACATTTTAGCGTTTAAATATTTAGTTTAGGTCCAATATCGCTCTTTTAACTATTTTTGACTCTTTTACTTTATTTTAAGCACAAAAATTAAAAATTACAAAAATAGTTCCATATTTCTCTATTTAATTCACTTATTAGGTATTTTTAGAAGGATATATTACTTTGAACCTATTTTATTTTAATATAATCTTTGAAAATACCAAAACATAGTTTCAACTTTAATTTTTAATTTTATTTTAAATAGAATAGTTTATTAAAATCAATTAAGAGTTATTTTATATTTTTCTTATAAGTATTTAGAAGTAATTTCTTAGTCCAATTTTATAGATTTATAGACCAATTCAAATTTAGGCCCATATTTTTATCTTACCCTAACACAAAAAGAAGACCCTATATCCCTTTTCTTCCTCAGCCGTGAGAACATATACGTCCTTTTCACACCACAGAACCCCTAGACCAAAAAGGAAAATGGCAGGCCCCTCTCCTACCAGAAAGTACCGCCTCCAACCACCCCCACCTCCCCGGACCACGCCGGCCACCACTATCACTCTCATCCACAGACACACACATAGATATAGACGGACATGGGAGGGAGATAGGGAAACAGAGAAGAGAGGCAGTCGTTCCCCCCTCATCTTCTAGAATCGGCAGCCCATCCCTCTTTCTCATCTTCCCCACTTCCTTTTCTCGCCGACCAGCCGCCGGAATTGACAACCAGCGGGTTTGGTCGCCCACCCACAACCTCTCTTCCCCTCACTTTCTTCCTCATCTTTCTCTCATAGATTTGTAGATGGGATAATCAAATAACGCCGGAAATGGTGGATTTGACCAGATTTGCCCGATTTTCCGGCGGATATTTATGTTGCTTTTTTCATATCCGGAAGAACCCAGCTAGAAATACCCCAAAGTAGCTCCCTTTCCTCTATCGTCCTCTCACTCCTTTAAAAAAACACTAGAGACAACCCTCCCAAGTTCCAGCGAGTTTTGGTTTTAGTCGAGGTCGCCGACGAGTTTTGATGCTCCGTCTGACATCTTGTCCATGGTCCAGAAATGAAGGCTCACTTTCTTCTATTTTGGAAAGCTAAGTCAGTGTGAAGGTTCCATCTTTTCCTCTTGTCATTAATTCTTTTATATTACTTTGGGATATGCAATTTTTCCATAATATGCCGTTGTTGCCATTTGTTTTGGTTAGTTTAAATCTCCATTTGGATTATACTGTTTTAATGAATATTGTGGATGTTGTTAATTATTATAATCGATCTTGTAGTGAATTTTTTCTTTAGGTTTTTAAGCCTTTAACATATGAGTCAAAATTAATTTATAGTATTTTGTTTGGACTAGAAGTTTGGAGTTGCAATTTAAATGGACTGTGTGATAATGGGTTTTGTATTGAAGTTTCTTTTTGAAGAATAATGTACACTGTTTGAATGCTTCGGGCACGCTTTAAATTAATTATCATGATTACGTACACGTTCGCGTGACATAGTTATGGTTTTTAAACTTAAAACCAAGGTACGCGTCCACGCGACTTTGGCCAAGTTTTTCTTAAATAATTAAGCGTGACAAATCGTGTACACGTACCCGTGACATGATTTAAGCGCAGATTTTCAAAATAAAATCAAGGTACGCATTCGTGTGACTTTGAACAAGTTTTTCTTAAATAATTAAGCATGACAAATTGTGTACACGTACGCGTGACATGATTTAAGCGCCGATTTTCAAAATAAAATCAAGGTACACGTTCGTGTGACTTTTGCCGAATAATTTTAATATTAAGGGCTATTAATTATGTACATGTACGCGTGACATAATTTTTAGCACACTAAATAAAGTGAGTACGCATATGCGTAACTCGTCTCAGGATAATTTCTTTATCGAGTGGTAAGTTAAAATGCACATAGGTTCTAAAATACGTAGTTAAGCAATTTAATTAAGCCAGGTATGATTAAAGCGACTGTGCTAGAACCACAGAACTCGGGAGTGCCTAACACCTACTCCCGGGTTAACAGAATTTCTTACCCGGTCTTCTGGTTTCGCAGACTTTAACACAGAGTCAAAACTTCCTCGATTTGGGATTTAAAACAAACCTGTGACTTGGGATACCATAAATTATCCCAAGTGGCGAATCTGAATAAATAATTAATCCTATTTCAATTATTGTCACTTTAATTAGAAAAACTCCCCTATCCCTTTCGGGAAAAAGAAGGTGTGACATATGGCACTGATGATAGTGCCCTGGACAATGCCTTGCACTGTCTATGGCACTGCTGTTACTATGCAAGGCACTCTCTATGGAACTGAATTCTATGGCACTGAATTTTCGTTGCCTTGCACGTCTTTTGTTTATTGCTCCATTTTGTAGCTCTGAGGTACCATTTCATGTAACGTTTCTCCAATTCATGTCCAAGCATTCGTACACATGAAATAAGCTTTATTAAGCGCAATCGTCGCACAAATTATCATCCAAACAACAAGCAAGTAGGGTAAATAATGTCAAAATATATGAAATTATCTCACAACCTCAACACCCCACACATAATTGTTGCTCCCCATTGAGTCAACCAACTAAACATTTCCTCATGACGGACCCAACCAACCACACTTTACAACACACTCCGCTTATGACCATAGTTGATTGCAATAACTAAGCTCTAGCATATGCTGTCAAAATACACTTTTCATACTTATGCCTAATTTCAATACATCCAATACAGGAACGACATGATTATAACAATCATAGCCTCGAAAACTAACACAATGCCACAATGAACCTGAGGCTTGAATACTTAATCTAGCAGAGATGTCTAATACGTTACCTATCCTTTGCGAAACCATGTGCCCTCACAATAAAATAAAGATTAAGTAGTCCACACATCCAAATCACATGATCGAATTTAGTTTAAGGACTCTCACATATGAAGAAAAATCACTCACTGTCTCAAAGAAGTCACATGCACGCAAAAGGTACCATAGGCTTGACCATTATGTAAATCTCTACTAATGTAGGCTCGCTCAGTCTGAAATCAACTAGGACTTTAATACTGTTATAATGTGGGATAATATAACGACCCGGTCAGTCGTTCCGCAGAATTTGCACCGTTATTACTGTTATTGACTTGTTATAGGTTTGTTAAACTGTTGTTGATGTGTTAGAGTTGGTAGGCTTGAAATCGAAATGGTTGTAGTGAGAGTTCAGCCACTTAGTCTTTAAAAATAGGCTTAAAGTTGGAAAAGTCAACTAAGAGTTGACTTATTGGTAAACGACCTCGGAATGCAGATTTTATGGCTCGCAAAGCTTCGTTAGGTGATTTGGGACTTATGAGTGTGTTCAGAATAATTTTGTGATGTCCGGTGTAGAGTTAGGCTTGAATTGACGAAAGTTAGTTTTTGGCGATTTCCGGTCAGCAGTGGAAAATAGGCTATCGAGGTCGGAATGGAATTCCGAAAATTGGAACAAGTTTGTAATGTCATTGTGGATATGTCTACAAAATTTTAGGTCAATCGGAGTTGTTTTGGATAGTTTCGGCATCGTTGGTGGATTTTAGAAATTTCAAAGTTCTTAGGCTTGAATCTGATGTGATTTCGGTGTTTTGATGTTATTTTTAGTGTTTTGAGAGTGCAACTAACTTTAATGATGTTATGGGGTGTGTTGGTAAATTTGGTTGGGGTCCCTAGGGGCTCGGGATTGATTTTGGGTGGTTAACGGGCATTTTGGCCTTGGAAAAGTTATTGTTTTCTGGTGTTAGTGCAGCAAGGGTCTGTTCATCGCGATCGCGTGGCAATTGTCACGATCGCGTAGAGAAGTTGGGAGCCCGGTCATATTTGTGCATCGCGATCGCTGAATCCTGGTCGCGATCGCGTGAGGTGAGGAGCTTATGCAGTGCAATCGCATAGGCCTAGTCCGCGATTGCGTAGAGTTAGCCAGGCGCGTGGGGAGGGGAGTCAGTTGTTCTTCGCGATCGCGTGAGCGGGGCTGCGATCGCGTGGGTTGAGGTTCTACTGAACCGCGATCGTGTGGGATTTGTTGCGATCGCATAGAGTATTTTTGGGCAGCTAAAGATTTGTGAATCGCAATCGTAATGTGGGTCCCGCGATCGCGATGAATAATTACCTGGGCAGTATTTAAATAAACCCTCCGCGACCAATACCCACTTTTCACCATTTTTGTACTGAAAGAGAGCTTTTGAGGCAATTTTGAAGAAATGAAATCATCGTTCTTCATTGAGGTAAGGATTTTGGACCTTAAAACTCGATTATAGGTGATTAAGGAACATAATATCAGTGTTTAATTAATGAAAATAAGTAGAAAAAGGTGGAGTTAGGGCTTGAGATTATGAGACCTTTAGGAGATGATTTGAGGGGTCAAACAAACTCCTATTTTAGCGTTCTTTATATGAACGGACTCGTGAGATGATGAAGAACATTTTGGTATAAAATTTGTCAAGTTCCGAGATGCGGGCCCGAGGGTCAGGTTTTGGCTAAATTCGGGTTTTATGCTAAAATTGGTACTTTTCAATTGGAATTCATTCCTTTAGCATAATTTGATGATAAAAATATGTTCTTGGTAGATTTGGAGCATTCGGAAGTTGATACGAGATGCAAGCGGGTTGCAGAGTAGCTTTTCGGGCTAATTTGAGGTAAATAATGTCTTTAAATCCTGTCCTGAAGGTATGAAACCCCGGACCTTGCATCATTTCACGGATTTTGGAATGCAAAGATTTGAAATTTGGAAATATATCCCTTTTTAGGCAACTATTGAGTTGCGAAACTGATTTTTTTTAAGCTTATGCTTAATAGTATTGATATATTTTGATATGATTTGGGCTGTAAGCCATGTTTGGGGCCTACTGCCGATCTGTTTACCCCTTGGGGGTTGTTTTTACTATTTTCCTCACTTGATATGTTATGATTTTCACTCAGTCTTTTCTTGATGATTGTTTTGACACTCAGAGAATTTTTTATATTATTTCTTGAAAATGAAACACTGTTTTTGGGTCGAGGACCCGGTATAATGATGGCCCGAGTGGCATGTTGAGAGTGTCTGACTGAGTGAGACCGCGGGCCAATATTGTGAGGATGTTATGATATGAGAGAGGCTGAGGGCCAAGATTGTGAGTGATTTATGCCATGATGTGGCTTGTTATAGCGCTTGGGCTGTAGGAGCCCCTCCGGAGTCTGTACACACCCCTAGTGAGCGCAGGTACCTACTGAGTGCGAGTGATTGCCCGCGGGTCTGATACTGAATGACTGTGAGGTTGCCCACGGGGCTGATACTAAGTGACTATGAGGTTGCCCGCTAGGCTGATACTGAGTGACTGTGAGGTTGCCCGCTGGGCTGATACTGAGTGATTGTGAGGTGCTGAGGGTAATGTTATGAGAGATGATTATGGCCCGAGGGGCAGATTTATGATGATATTTTACTGAGTTTTTGACTATGATTCACTACATTTTTCAAACTGATTTTACCGAGCGTTTTACTGGGAAATATTGGAAAATTATACTTGTTTCAAAGGATTTTTCTGGAAATTGGTTTTCGAACTTATGTATACTGTATTGAGACTTGATGTTTTACTGTTTGTGGATTGGTATTTTGTGTTGTGTGTTTCATATACTTCAGACTGTGATTTATTTTTATTACTACTGAGTTGGCGTACTCATCATTACTCCTTGCACCCCTGTGTGCAGATCCAGGTACTAGTGCGGAGCAGTAACCATCTTTGTTCGTTAGCAGCAGTTTTACGGGATTTCGAGGTAGCTGTCCAGCATCCGCAACTTCCCTTTTCTCTTCCTTTATTAGTATTAGTATTTATTTCATAGACATTGTTTAAGACATTAGCATAGTTAGTTTTATTTCTTAGATGCTCATAACCATGTTGACTCCAGTCTTGGGAGGTTAGCTTAGACTGTTAGATTATCATGGGGACGTAAAGACTTGAAGAAATTATTTTATACTCTGTTTGCTGGTCGTTATTGATCTGTGAAATATTATAATAGAACAAATGGGTAGTTATGTGATGGTTGACTAGCCTAGTTCCACGATAGGCGCCATCACAACCTGTTAGGATTTGGGGTCGTGACAGCCAAGGGACGTGTAGGATATATTTAGGATATAGTGGCTAACTCTCCTAAGCACTTTTACACATCATGTATTCAGCTTTAACACAAAATTCCTCAATCCAGTTCAATCATCACAAGATAGCTCACCCCAGAATATTTTTCCTTCTTCTGTACGCACTGCTTCAGATCACATCCACTAGCAATAATAAGAAACCTTTATTTATTCATTTATTCTTTCCTCTTCTTTTTTTTTACAATTACCTTGCTGCTAGTGGAATTATTTAAAGCATAAGTTCACATTTCTTCCTTCTATTGTTCCACTTAAAACCTACCCAAGTTTCCTCATTACTTCTTTCTAGCACTCTTTTTACAATTCAAGTGCTTTAAGAGATATACGGATCAAAATAATTCAATTAAGATCAAAAAGGGATATGCTTGTAATGCGGGTGCCAAAAGAAAGGCTTATAGGCTCAAAAGTGTATCTAGGGATGATTTTATTTGTGATAAGACACAAAACTCAAAAAGATCAAAGAAAGCCTAACATCACTTTTCAAAACCGAGTAACACCCAGGATTTCACATTAATTTACATTCCAGGCAAGTTCTAGACTCAAATACATACATGGACTATGCAAAGAACTCACTTCACACATGGCACATTACTCCCTAAGGACGATCGCATTCGGACTCTCAATCAAACATGTATTCACACAACCAAGAGATATATTAAGCATGAGGTACAAAATGAACACAAGTCAAGCAACTGAGAAAGATGAGTCATACCACATGCTATTCATTTTTTTCAAGGCATCATCCTATGTTAAAAATCAAGGGATGGTGAAACACATGCCAGAACCTAAGTATGCAACCATCAAACAAGTCAAAAGGTGCGTATCACATCATTTCTTCTCCTTTATTTCCGACATATTACTCTAAAAGTAAGAATACAAAAAAAATTGATACTACCCGTTTCAAGTTACATCCCATGAAAAAGAACTGAGGCACTAAGAAAAATCACGAGGGATTATTACTACCTAGGAAAAATAAAAGACATGTTTTATGTATTTTTTTTTCCTAATTTTTTCGTGTTTTTTTTGTTTAGACTTAAATCCCTCGAGAAAATTGTCTAGGAGATCCATCATTGGGAGAAGTACAAATTATTTTTTCTAAAAAAATTATCAATTAAACTAACACAACTAAAATAGCATAGAAAGTCACCCAGACAATCTCCTCACCAACACTGAAAATTCTGCATTGTCCCTAATGCACAACATAAATAATAAGAGGGCAAAAGAAACTCCCTAGTAGGACAAAGGCCGAAGCACTAGCAGCTCATGGGGTACTCAGTCTTCTCTCATGTTTTTTCCTTTGTGCGGGCACCCCATACTTAGTTCTAACCATCTGGCTTGCTGCTGTATCATTCCAATATCTATGCTTCTCGTACTCCTAAAAAATAAAAAAATGACCCTACAAAAATAATGCAATGAGAAAATAATTATAAAAAACTAAAACCCAAGCGCCTGATTTAACGTCGCGGCACGACGTGAGCCACTTTCTGCCTCCCCCTCGAGCTTATGAATTGAACCCTCAATTTGGCTTCAAGTTTTCGATTATGCTCCAGGGGTGGTGGAACAAATCTAATTGACCCAAGTAACCATTGTACTATTCTACACTTCTTGGCTTTTAGATGAGGTATGTAGTCATGTCTGGCTGGCAAGAAAAATTCCAGAAAGTAGGCACCTTGTTACTCATTCCTTGATCCCTCAATCGGCTCGGATGTTCCACATCATCATCCAAATTTAATGTGGAAAAATATTTGGAGTGAGGACCAATGTGTTGGTAATCTGTGTTCGAAACTAGAAAAATCAGAGAAGTAAATAAACGTTAGTTCAATAAATAAATCGTAAAATAATTCCGAGCCCACTGAATTCACATTGTGTCCTTAAGGAATTTAATCCCCTCACTGTTGCCCAAGGTTATGGATTAATTCCTCCCAGGATAGAACGGAATAACTATTCTATGATAGCGGCACTACAAATCACAGAACTTCAGTGAACTCCACAAACGGAGCAAATCACACTTGACAATATATTTATTTAGAAAATAATGCAACAATGTAGAAAAGAAGGGAGAAATTTTTAGATTTTCCATATTTTAAAATTGAGGCCAAGCTTCTAAATTTATAGACAATGAAAGAGTGAGATGAAGAGGTGCAATCCAAAAGGTACCTCTTTCATTTTCCATTCACACCCCTTAATAAAAACGCAACACAATGCGCTCAAACACATGAACTTCAGGACTTTCAACATCCTCAACATAAATGATACTAGAGTTAACAAGATTTATATCCTCAATGTCCTTGGGTGACTCTAGTCTCACTTCTTCAAAATCAACGTCCTCAAATTTTGGTCGACTAGGTTGTTGATGTTCTACTCTGACCTCCTCAATTAGCACCTCAAATTCACGCTCTTCTTGGCTACTATCCCTAATATTGGCTTGTTGAGTATTGAAAGCTCCAACCACTTGACTCACTTGAGCCTCCAAGTTGCGGATAGTTGCCTCTTGTCTTTATATCTACAGTTGTTTCTCATTATTTTGTTCCAGAAGGCACTTTCACCTATCATTGATCTCCTTCAGGTCCGCATCCACAGGTTCTTTGTTCCTATTAACTTCACACAAAAAAGTAGAACCATCATAGTAAGAGGTTGGGGGAGGATAATAAATATAAGCACAACCATGAAAGTGACCATTTTTACAACCACACACATCACACACATTCCACAAATAAGATTGAGTTGGTGCACATAACTTGCTCTCGAAAATATTCTGATAATTTTGACACGGGTGGTTTCCTTCATAATATGTATGAGGATCAATAGTAGAATTATCTTCACCTAAATCCCCATAATTTCAATATGTCATGTTTCTCAAATCAATAGTTAGAATTAAAAAAAAAGTTCAAACATGAAACCTAGCAATATATACTGCTACAACTACACCGTTAGTTCCCCGACAAAGGCGCCAAAATTTTATCACGCCCAACTCTAGTCCTAAAATGGACAAGCGATCATTGCAAATATAATCCGATCTAATAGTCTGAAGTCGAGTCCCACAGAGAACTAAGGTTTAGCTACAACTGTTGACTATCACTAAGAAGACAAGCTCGAACAATTCCGAAGTTGTAAATATTAATATTCTTAGATCTAACTAATTAAGTAACAAATTAAAGTAGTAAATTAACAACTAGGGATACCAAGTGTTGGAGAAAAGATTAAAGAGGTCTAGAGTAATGATTTCCCCAATTGTCGAAAGCCTTCCCCCTACATCTTCTATAACTTCGACTCACTCTACCGATTGTGAGTACTTTGGGTGTCATAATTCTCTCTTGAGCAAGTGCCACAATTTACAAGACATATATTTTCGAACTACGCTAGCGACACTAATTCACCGCTCACTACGATCGCACCAAGGTTTTGTTATCTCTAATCCCACCTTTAAACTCTCCGTATTGATCTCTCACATACGTTAGGAGTGATGTTATTCAAAATATACCTAAATATGTACCCTTTCTCAAGTAATACACAGTAAATAGACACAATCAATTGATGGCCATTCAATCAACAACAGTAAACATGTAGTTGAACAAGTACAGAAATCTAACGGCTCAATTATATAAAAACATAACAAGAATTTATCTTACAAAAGGATCCATCAAAACCCTAGATAACAAATTAGCTATTCATAATAGTATGCAAAACTATAATACTAGAATTCACAACCAATAATGAAAATAGGAAGAAGGAAGTGAAAAACTCGTAGAAGAATTCTCCTCCTTGCTTCTCGTGTGTTCTTGCCTCCTTAGGTCGACTTCCTCTCTAATGATGTCTCTCCAATAGTGTCTAGCCCTTCAAAAACTAAGTTTAAGGGGTATATATAGGATAAGAGCCGAATTTACATGTCCAAGACTATTGAGGAATTAAATATTTTTGGATGGCATTGTTGGCGCCTTGCACTGCCTGTAGCACTGTCGTTTCGGTGCAAGGCACTGTCTGTAGCATTGTCTTTTTGGCGTAAGGCACCGTCTATGGCACTGATGATAGTGCCCTGGACAATGCCTTGCACTGTCTCTGGCATTGTTGATACTGTGCAAGGCACTGCGTCACGACCCAATTTCCCCTCCGGCACCTAGTCTTAAGGACTAGGTAAGCCTAACATTTACGAAATAACAACAATAACAAATAACAACTAATATTTTCTGAAATGAATTCTTTATAAAATAAACATATTCCCAAAACCCGGTAGTACAAGTCATAAGCTTTATAGAATTTTACTATAACTTCTAAATACAACTGTCAGAAATAAATAAAACAGTGTATGAACCAAAACAGGACGGTGGCTCTGAAACCTGCGAATGTTGTAGCAGGTTTTACCTTGAGTCTCCACAACAACAATCTACGCTGCTAGCTAACGATCAACCGGCTACGCAATACCTGGAATCTACACAAAATGTGCAAAGGTGTAGTATGAGCACACCACAACAGTGCCTAGTAAGTATCAGGGCTAACCTCAATGAAGTAGTGACGAGGACTAGTCAAGACACCCACTAGTCTAATGAACTGAACAAGTATAAATATAGGAATGACGGAATATGATATCTACATAAAGACTACGCAATATGGATAACAATACAGTAAATTCAATAAGGAATGAACCAACAAGTATCGACGGAAAGAACATGAAATAACACAAAAGAGTGAATGGAACACAAACTAAATCCGGAATCACATATACAACAAGGAGAAGTAATAACTCAGCATTTACAAATGCTTTTACCTCAAGTCTTAGTCAATTCCACGAGGTACCGAACCTCGGACAAATCATAACTCACGGGTCCCAATATCTGAACCCTAACATTTGGCACCTTGTGCCCTCATTTCAGCTAATAAATGCACGAACGAATCCCGTGCCAATTAGAGTCATTCACACATAGAATGCAAATACAACAAGGTATCTATACTCAATAATAACAAGGAAGCTCCTTAATCCGATAAGAGCGCTTAGCTACGTGTATGCTTGTGAAAGCGTACTAACATCGTTCAAACCAGATAATAAGCATAAGGAAAGGAAAGGACAACACAAAAAATATATTTTCTCACAACTTTCACAGAATGAGTTCACACAGGTAAGTGTACCACTACACAATATCAATAACAAGAATGCCCCCAGGCCAACGCAAGTCATTACAAACAGTCCTTGACATAGCCCACCTTGTCTCGCCACATGTGCAATAGTAAATTAAATGCCCGCCTTGTCTCGCCACATGCGCATAATCATGTTCCCACCTTGTCACGCCACATGCACAACCTACATATATATACCCCACATTGTCACGCCGCATGTGCAATATCAATAGTAATCACGGCACGGTAGAAACCTCGTGCAAATCCCCATATAAACAACCGCACGGTAGAAACTCGTGCATCACCACAACAAATACGACAACAACATTGACAATAATACATGATACGGTAAATAAATCAACTCAATAACCTTTGATAACAAGAAAATAAAACTAGTTAATAAGGAAGAACCGCAATAAGGAAAACTAGGCATGATAAGACCAACTCAACAAGGAATAAAATAACATGTAACAATAGTCCCACTGTACGAATCAACAACAAGATACGAGTCCAAAAATTTCACATAAGGGTAAGTCCACTAAGGCATAGAACCTCTAAGCTTACCCTAAGGTTGAACAATTACGGGAGAGGTACAACCAATTCAACTAAAGGTAGGCATCGAGAAGATCACTATAATTCCAATTAAGGGATGACATTTACAAAACAGGAATAACTACAACTTCAAATAAAGATAAGCAATTAAGGAGAAGGCAATATGGAAGTGGAAGAAATAACAATCTCAATTAAGGCACATATGAATCAAATATCAATAAGAGTGAATCATGAAGCAAATAATTATAATTAAGCGGGTAAAGGTGAATCTAGTAATTAAGGAAGTAACCATGGAAAGAACAACTTCATATTCAATGAATACAAGGACCAAGGAACTCTAAAATGCCAATTTTCACAAATAAGTCTGAGCATGTACTCATCACCTCGCGTACACGGACTACAATCAACATAGAAGACTCAAGTCCTAAGGGGTAGTTCCCCCACACAAGGTTAGGCAAGATACTTACCTCAAGGAAGACAACCTGGTACTCTAAAATGAACTCCTCGAGTGAAAAGACCTCCGTACGGCTCAAATTTAATCAAAATAACTTCAAAACACAAATAAAACTCATAAGGAACTATTCCGGATCATAAAGTCTCAATCTCTACCAAAAGAAATCGACCCAAAAGTCGACCCGGGCCCGCACCTTGGAACCCGACAATATTTACAAAATCCGAACACCCATTCAATTATGAGTCCAACCATACTAATTTCATCAAATTCTGATACCAAATCGAAGTTCAAACCCAATTATTTTCTTTAGAAAAGTTTTGGATAAAACCCCCAATTTTCCAATCAAAACATAGATTAATTCAAAAAATAAACTTCTGTAATCATAGTAAAATACAAAATTATACTTAGACACTAACCCCTTGAAAATACGAGAAGAAAGCCGTGAAAATCACCTCAATACGAGCTCTAGAACTCAAGATATGCTCAAAATATCATAATGACGCGGTCTGATTTTTTATACTCAGGGATTTCCGCTTTTGCGACAAAAATATCCGCACCTGCGCATTTTCAGCTGTCATTTACGCTTTTGCAGACCATTTTACGCTCCCGCGGTGTCACGGCCCGAAATCCCGCCTTTCAGGGACGTGACTGCATCTAACGTTGAAGCCGCTAGACCAGCCAACGTACACAACATTTGACCTCGACAGAACAACGTAACAGTATTTAAAACCATTAACCTTCAAACATTTACTGAAATAACTCGGATTCATTAATGCTCAACCTTTACCGAAAACATCCCACACCATTAACTTTCAAATCTTTACTGAAAATCCCAAGTCACATCAAACGTTTCACAGCAGAAAAATAATATTACCTCAGACACTCATAATGAAATGATAAGACAACAACAACGAACAATCCCAAAACCGGGGTGTCACAACCTCACGAACTAACTAACTGAGTGCTAAATACAAAGTCTGAAAGAAATACATAATTGTCTTTAGAACTGAAAGAGAAGTAAGACAATGGGACACAATAGCAGAGGAGCCTCCAGGGTCCACGAACGCCAGTGGTATACCTTGAAGCTCAATGTGGACTGAAGGTGACTCCCTCAGAGCGGTCCACGGGGTCCGGGAGTGGGATCTCCACAACATAAAGAAGTGTAGTGTAGTATCAGTACAACTGACCCCATGTACTAAGTAAGTGTCGAGCCTAACCTCGGTCGAAGTAGTGACGAGGCTAGACTTGACAATAACGATAACCTGTCCTATTCTACAGCAGGTAACAGGAAATAATACAAGGCAGGAGGTAAGCAGACAAGTAAGGGATACGGGAGCAGTAAAGGGGAACAAGTGAAATGAAGTAGTCAAATTGACAGATAGAAGTAAACAAGGGAGGCATCTAATACAATAGCCCACGAAGCAAGTATAAATATAAAAAAATTAAACAATGGCACGACATCACCCTTCGTGCTTTTACTCTCTTCCTCACAATGCAATGTAATCAAATATCATGGCACAACATCACCCTTCGTGCTTTTACTCTATTCCTCACAATGCAACGTACAATGTATCATGGCACGACATTAACCTTTGTGCTTATAATCAATAAAAGTCATGGCACGACATTTACCTTCGTGCTTATATTCGATATGAATCATGGCACGGCATCACCCTTTGTGCTTTACACTCTTCCTCACTATGCAATGTAAT